>JAOYMZ010028914.1:0-16982 GCA_025802335.1 Pinguicula primuliflora | reverse complement strand
ATGTGTTCTCACTCTCCTCGGGGCAGACAGTCAATAACAACAAGTCGGTTTTCTGGACTTCACCCAACACCCCGACCTCAGTTGCAAATGACTTAGAAAGCACCATGTGTATTCCGAGAGTTGAAGACTTGGGAAGATACTTGGGAGTCTCTTTGATTCACAAAAAGGTTTCTAAACATCTTTTCGAGCCAACTATCCTGAAGATGCATAAAAGGGCCAAATTCTGGAAATCCAGACGGATATCCATGGCAGGAAGACTAGTGTTGTGCAAGTCGGTATTAAGTGCTATACCTCTTTATCCTATGATGACCCTAGCTCTCCCGGTATCAACCTGTAATACTATGGATCAGATCATGCGGAACTTTCTGTGGGGTGGAGCCCCTGATCAACCAGCTCACCCCCTGGTTGCTTGGCACAAAGTATGTCAGGATAAAAAGGTTGGAGGACTTGGTCTGTACCGTTTCAAAGATGTTAACCAGTGTCTCATCCTTAAACTCGCTTGGGAGCTGTTCTCTGTTCCAGATAGGCTATGGAAGAGGATATTGAGGGAAAAGTATAAACTTAGTGATGATATGCCACTAATCCTTCCTCAGATGGCAGATGGTTCGCATTTATGGAGGCAGATCGCTCGACTATTACCATTAGTGCAGCAATGTACCCAATGGATAATTGGGAACGACCAACTAGTCTGCTTCTGGAGTGACATTTGGTTCCCGTTTGATACGCCAATATGCAGTTCCTCGCTTCATCCATTATCACCTCAGGATCTGGATTTGAGGGTATCAGATTTCTGCTTGTCTTCAGGATGCTGGGACAGGAGCAAGCTTGAATTTTGGCTCCCCCTAGCGGCTGTGGAACGGATGCTAGCACTCCCTCCTCCACACAGGAATGCAGGCACCGACAAAAGAGCTTGGATTTTTTCTCCCAAGGGAGTATTCAGTTGCTCATCAGCCAGAGAATACCTTTTTCAGCAGCAGCATATCAGCATTGATCTTCCATGGGCACGCTTATGGTCTCTCAACATCCCAGAGGCTAATAAGCTTTTCTTATGGAAAGTCTTTCATGGGGCCCTATGGACAAATGCTGAGCGCTTCAAAAGAGGAATCGCATTAACTGAAGATTGCCTATTTTGTAACAAGACGGAGTCTATTCTTCACATTCTTCGGGACTGTCCCAGGAGCAAATGGATCTGGGATACTCTTTTTGACTCTCTACCTGCTTTGTTCTTCACACCAATCACACACATTGACTGGTTTAAAGATTACTTGTTGTGCTCTGATTTCAGCTTTGATTGGCAGGAGATGTTCTCTATAATATGCTGGAGATTATGGCTAAATCGCAATGAGGAGCTCTTCCAGGAAAAGAGACAATCCAACTGGAGTCTAGCTTCTTCCATACGAGCACACTACAGGGAAACACGAAGAGTGATGGAGCTGTCCAAGCGGAGCAAACTGAGCGGAAACCTGCAGACAGGCTCACTCTCCACACCATCTTCAAGCCACGACCTCATTCTCTCGGTGGCCGCAACTGTTTGCAGAGGATCTGGGGAGGCTGCGTGCGGAGCTGCGCTCAGAAACAAGAATTCAAAATGGATCATGGGAGTTAGCAGGTACATAGGTGTATGTTCTGTGGCAACAGCGGAATTGTGGGCTTTGTTCCATGGCATCAAAATGTTAGGCAACTTCCAGCACCGTTCAGTCGCCATCCAATCCGACAGTCAGTATGCACTTAACCTGGTAGCAGGCAAACAGAAAGATCTTTTGAATCAGGAAATTGTTCGCCGGATTCAGGAGCTGCTTGTGGCCGCTACCGGTTGGGAAGTCATCTATGTCCGCGGATAGGATAATGTTGAAGCTGATCGATTGGCCAAACTGGGCCTTGCGATCACAGATCACCAACCCAAGATACTTGCAGATGACCCATTTCAGCAGGTTGTAGAACTGGCAGCAGATGGGAGTTTCAGTCATGACTCAAGAGTTTCGTCTGATTGCCCGTCTGGACATGTTGTGCATCATATGCCATATATAAATGTCAAGACCTTAGTAGCTCAATCCACTCCGACGCACTCAGGGGAGGACGCCGGAGACAGACTCAGTAACTCGCACGCATGGGGGGCGGACGGGTTAACTGGATCGGGAGTGAGCACCAGGCACTTAACTAGAATCTCGGAGTCTACAGAAATTGGGGCCACAGCAGACATGGAGAATCGTAAAAGACGGATTACTTTAGTTGATTTCTTTCATGTACGTTTTTTTGATCCTCCGTGAAGGATATCCCTGTAACACTTTGCCCGGCGCGTAGCCCCTATTATATAAAAAAACAGTGTACATTATGACATGATAACGAACCATAGAATCCATCAGACATGGACTAAAAGAAATTGCATTTTTACTTAGTATTCCACGCGGATTAACTGCCTACATATTCTCTACAAAGTTGTAACAACATCCTGAAATGAAAGAAAGAGAAGGAATTCACATCTTCTCAAGAAATTCGAATTAAACTAAAGGTAGAGTACACATCAAGGTCTATTATTCTATAAGCAGTGAGATATTCCTAAATGCCACTCCTTGTGTTGGTTCCCTGATCCAATACGTGAATTTGCTAAAAAAAAGGAAGGAAACCCTTTCATGACCTATTAGGCTAACTTTCATCGAAGAGCATCCCAAATAGCAATTAAAGTTCATGCACTTACACGACTAGCTACCTATTATAGAATCTTATATGGGCGGGATGTTTCGAAAATTAAAACCTCTCTGGCATGAAAACCAATAAACGCATGCTGACCAAATTCCGACCAAGTTTCGGCCAAAATCCTACCAAATCGACACCCTAAATCCAATCCAAGATTCTGATACCATTCGCCGATCAAAAACTGTATATACTCTGGTCCCAATTCTACGAATAAAAGCACTGTTGTATTGAGTGGCAGATATCGTGAGTATCCGGGCCCAATTCTACAACTAGTTGCCAAGAGCATTGAGTGGCGGATATCTAACCACGATTCGTTGTATTGAGTGGCAGAATATCGCATCCAGTCCCAATTCTATGCAAAATTGGGTGCTGCAGTTAACGGTGAACCAAAAATTCTTGCCAGCTTATCGAAAATGCTACAAATCCCGCCCAACAAAGTTGATGTTATGCCCACCAACAAAGGAAAAGGCCTTGAATCCACTGTAAATGACCTACCTGAACATCTAACTGATGAAGTCAATTCTGGAGAAGCCTGGATACTGGTAGGCAATCGAAAGAAAATACTTGGGTGCGACGACTCCTATCCAGCTTCCACCAATTCCCGAGCAAGCACATCCAAAGAGGATGTCATATTTTATTGAAAAACTGCGATCTAACACCATTTCCTTCTTTATTACTAATTTCCCTCCCTGCTGGGCAGAGAAGGAAACGTGGAGCTTTTTCAATGAACATGGCCAGGTTCGAGATGTCTATGCGCCAACATGCTTGGAGATTCAGGATAAACGATATAGCTTTATTAGATTTGATAAAAATACAGATGCCTCACTTGTATTGAAGGCTTTGAAAGGTTGCAGAGTTGAAACTATGGTGTTGAAAATTAATCTCGCACGGTCAGGATCTGATGCAGCTACCATCAAGCCCAATGTGCTAAAAAAACCTCAACCCCATGTAAACAAATTTCCAATAGAGGAAGAAATGGAAACTTTGTAGTTTACTCCACTCCCTGAAACACAATAATGGCTGGAGAATTGCTTAGTAGGTCTGCTTATTCCTATGATTGACTTGTATTCTATGCAGTGGATTCTAGAGCAGCAACATTATAATAACAGTTCTGTGGTGAGACTAGAAGGAGGTGAAATCTTATGCAAACTTGATTCTGAAGAAAAGAAGCTGAAGCTTCTTAACGATTTGCACACTCAAAAGTTGCTATCTGTATGTAATATGCATCCATGGAAAGTGGTGAAAGGTAAATTAGTGAGACCGTCTTGGCTGCGCATCAATGGTACACCTTTACATTGTTGGAGTGATAAGCTATTTACTGAAGTTGCGGCAAGAATTGGAGAGCTATTGCAGATTGATAAAAAAAATGACAACCAGAACTGAGATGCTATTTGCCCGTGTCCAGGTGTTATCAACGTCTAATGATCCTGTTAGAAAAAAGATCCACATAAACTCTGGGGATGAGTCATTTGAACTATGGATAGTTGAGGAGTCAGTAGCTATGCATGCACAAAAGCTACAAAACTCAGCATTGCCACTGAAAGAGGTATCCAAGGAACATGCGGGGGCATCCAATGAATCCTGTCCTGCATTTGAAGCAGCAATTCAACGTCTAGAACCAAGACGCAGAGTACTCCCTATAGTGAAAGATAAGGAATCAGTGATAATCAGGCTGGAATTACCTATTCCAAACATTTCTGAAACGATTATGGAGGATGTTATGGGGCCGCAAAATTTGGACCATCAGCAAACTGAGTACTCCGAAAATAATGCAGTACTAAAGGTTACTCATCCTATTCATGAATTACCAGATCAACAGTTGGAAACCATACCGAGAGAAAATATTGTTGGCATAAAGCAAGGCAACACAATTATACATGGTTTGTCATCTGAGGTTACTGTAATAGAGCCAATTGATCAAAATAAAGTTGAGCCTCTGATTAGCCCAAAAATTGACCTAGGCCTTAGCATTATTACCACTAGATCGTATTCCGAGAAGAGGGCATGGAAGAGTAAAGAGTTATCATCCACGACAAAACAAAAAGTCTCCAAGGTTGAACAAAATGGGGGTTTCACAGCACTGCTTGCCTTACAGCATCAGAAAATTGGCATTGTGGGACAAAAAATAGTATAAGTAGAACTCTGGATTTTTTAGATGCTGATTCCACTTGGAGAGACTACCCGCCCAACTTTGAGATATCAAACACTCCCTGTACTCCAAAGTCTAGCTCAGATCCGTTAAGTATTCAATTCTTACTTGACCAAACTTCGAAAACATTGTCCAAGATCTCAAGGGTCTACATATTAATGAGACCTATTCAGAAACACAAGCTGACATGATTAACAACACTCCCAGGGCAGTCGAACCTATTCCTCAGCAGACCCTGTCTCCTGCAGGCACAAATGAAGGGACAATAAATAGAGACCTGGATCCAACGGAAACTGAAGCAATTCCTGAACATGTGGTTCTCGGTGAAGATTCAGACCAGGCTAATACGTGGAGAACTGCTAAGCTGCTGGGGGTGTCATCTAAAAAAATCGGAACAGATATTATCCTAACATATGCTGACCTCAATGTTGCGGCAGTGCAAAAGTTCAAAGAACTAAGAAACACAGATGTAGATCCTGCGACACAAGTTTTAAGTTAAATGCATATCTTGAGCTACAACACGTGGGGTTTGAACAGCTCGGTGAAGAAATCAGACATGAGGAAAATAATTGACTGAACACAAGTATATTTTGTTTGCATTCAAGAAACTAAATGTGAGAATTTCACAGCTCCAGAATTTGGCCACACGACAATTTTGGGTGGCTCACTAGGAATTCTGCTGGAAGTGCTGGTGGTTTGCTATGTATATAGAAAGAAGATCAGTTTAACATGACAAACTCTTGCTCGGAAGATGGTTTTCTCAGGGTTTATGGAATCTGGAAAGAAATGCAAACAGTGGTTAATATCTCTAATGTCTATGCACTTGCAACAGTTACTATCAAAAAGGATTTATGGGCTAGAATTTCAGCAAATATTCTGCAAAGGCAAACCGAGCGCTAGTGTATCTCATTGGGGACTTCAATGCAGTAAGGGAAATTGAAGAACGAATCAGTTTAAGTTCACCTAAAATCCGAGAAATGATAGATTTCAATTCTTTCATTTTGGGGGCAAAATTGGTTGATTTACCATTGCAGCAATGATAGTTCATTTTCTATGCTGGCAGAGGCACTTCAAGCAGTCGACTTGACCGTTTTCTGTTGAATGAGGAATGGATAATGAAATGGCAAAATATGTTTCAATATGCGATGGAGCGTTCATTGTCAAACCACTGTCCCATTGTTCTCTAAAGGGAGGAGATAGATTGGGGTCCTAAAGCCACAAAAACATTAGATTGTTGGAACAACTTTGAAGGATTTGATGAAGTTGTACACACTGAATGGAGTACTCTGATTTGCACGGGCTCAGAGGGTTATATCCTCCATCAAAAACTCAGGAATTTGAGATTGAAGCTGAACCAGTTGAATCATTTTGTATTTGGGAATGTCTATCGAAGGGTGGAAAGATAAAAACATGAGTCCAACAGATGTAATCTGGAAGCTGAAGTTGGCATATTATCTGCTGGAGTACAGAACCAAAGATGTCTAAACTGGTTAGAACTTCAGAAAGCACTTGCAAATAGGGAACAACTCACCCTCCAAAAAAAACAGAATCTCTTGGATTGAGGAAGGGGATCAAACTCCGCTCAAATCATTGGAGGAATTCTATCCGATGGATGGAGGTAAATGGAACATGGAGTCGAGAAGTATCTATTGTCGAAAATGCAGTTAAAACACACTTCAGCAAGATTTATGATAGAAAAGTCTCAGTACAGCTTTAGTTGGAAATTCCTGTTGAACGCACAGTCACAGAGGCAGAAAACAACAATCTACCTACAGAGTTCACAGAGCAGGACATAAAGGATGCAGTCTGGAGCTGTTCTCCCATAAAGGCTGTGGGTCCTGATGGATTCAACTTCTTTTTCTTGGAAATCCATTGGGAAACAATGCAAGGAAAATTTTGTGCATTCATAAAAGAATTCCACCAGTCTGGTAAGCTTGCCTGGGGCTGGAACTCAATGTGGATATCACTTGTTCCAAAGATCACCAACTCACAGCATTAGATCATTATAGACCCATCTCCCTGATTGGGTGTGCTTACAAGATACTTGCCAAGATTCTGGCAACAAGACTCAGTTCAGTTCTGGTAAGATCGATTTCCAAAAATCAGACAGGCTTCTTGAAAGGTCGTCAAATTCTTGACGGTGTTCTTGTAGCAAATGAAATAGTGCACTCTTATAAACAGAACAGAAAGCCTCTCATCTTATTTAAAGCTGACTTCTCCAAGGCATTTGACAAAGTTTGTTGGTCATTCCTTGATCTAATGCTACCCAAGCTTGAGTTTTCTGATAGATGGTGTGGGTGGATGGAAGAGTGCATTTCAACTGCTCGTGCAACTATTCTCATCAATGGTTCAAGCTCTGGAGAATTCAAATTGAGAAGAGATCTTCGGCAGGGTGACCCCCTGAGCCCGTTATTGTATTCAGTTGTAGCTGAGGGGTTGCACCTTCTGCTAGCTCAAGCTGTTCATCTGAACATACTAGATGGTGCTACGGTTGGCCGCATTATGGTGTCACATCTGTAGTATGCAAATGACACTTTCCTCATTGCAGAAGGAGCTGAGAAAAATGTTAAATCTATGAAGTGTATCCTCCACACTTTTGAAATTATTTCTGTTTTATCGGGGAACTATATCAAGAGCAAAATTTATGGACTAAACCTCCCCACCCTTAGTCTTCATTTTTTTGCAGGAACACTACGCAACCAACATGATACATTTCCTTTTTTCTACCTCGGTCTGTCGGTGGGGACTAATCCAAGGAGAAGACTTACATGGAAAGCTCTTATTGATCAATTGAACAAGAAACTATTCTGCTTGGAGAATAAATTTTTTTCTTTTGCTGGGCGAGTCACTTTGTTCAAAGCTACCTTAACTAACAATACAGTGTTTTATCTTTCATTGTTTTTGATGCCTCAACAGGTAACTAAGCAGATAGTTTCCATTTTCACTTGCTTCCAGTGGAAGAACAAGCCTACAATACAGAGACCAATCCAATGGATTAAGTGGTTAGATCTTTGCCTAGACAAAGCTTATGGAGGGCTAGGAATCAATGACATTCGGCAGATGAACATAGCTCTTCTAGGGAAATGGATAAGGAGGTTCAAGGTGGAAAAAAGGCAGTCTTTGGAGCCTAGTAATATGCTCCAAATACTTTCAACCTGTGGACAGAATGGCAGAGGTACATCTTCTCACACTGCCCAGCAACACCTCGAGAGTTTGGGGTTATATTTGAAAAATGATATCTCAAGAAGGCTGGTTCAACAACCAGATTACATTTTAGATACATTCTGGGAGTAAGACACTTTTTTGGAAAACAAACTGGACCTTAGAAGGATCTCTGGCTATTCTTTACAGTGATTTGTTCAGGTTATCCACACAAAAAATGCTACCGTGCGACACATTACTCTAGGGACAGCTGCTGGGAACAACATCATGCTAACATTTCGTCGTCCACTTCGCTCCTGGGAAGAAGAAAGAGTTACTTAGTTCCTGCAAGTAGTTAACTCCTCTACAGTTTCTGGTTCAGACGATCAAGATATGTGGATTTGGTAAGGAGATACCTCTGGAAGATATTCAGTCTCCTCAGCATACCAGATTCCGTTTGCAGTAACCATGCCAAATTCAGATGCCACACGATCTACCCTATCCACAGCGTGGGGCAAACTGGCTCCCTACAGGATTCAGCTATTTACATGGAGGCTTCTGCAAGACAGAATAGCCACGATTGACAAGCTTAGCACAAGAGGGATAGATATGCCAGAAGCAACACGAAGATACGTTTGGTGTGGAAGAACTGAAGAATAAGCAAGTCACTTATTCTGCTCATGCTCGCACGCTGCAAAAATTTGACAAGAACTAACAACATGGATGGACTTCACGGTTGAACCACATGGACACGTACCTTCCCATTACAATGCATTTGTTCAGCAATTCAAAGAGAAACTTTGGAAACAAATTGGAAAGGCGACTTGGCAAGAAACAATTTGGTTTATGTGGAATGCACGTAACTGTGTGCAATTCGATACTGAGGGAGAGTTGAATGTTGTTCAGTTAGTTAAAGTGTAAGCATGATATTGGATACTCACGAGAAAGCTACAGCAACAACACAGACGTGTATTAACAAAACTTTAGGCCAAACCACAAAGAAATAGTCCAACAAGGGAGATGATCTCAAAAGAGGTAGGGGCCTTTGAGCCCAAACTAAATTGACAGGGAATTTGATCCCAATTAGAATTGACAGAGGATATCACCCAACACTAGTGCACACCTTTCTGAAGTTTGCTATGCCACAAGAAAAATGCGACCAAGAAGTACAAGAACACCACATAGCAGCATGCAATTAGTTCAAATGGTGCCCCACACTTAATGCTCATCCAATCAACTTCTATTATCTTGGATTCTTGTGTTTCTTGTCCCGATTTTTTCTTGTGATACAGATTTTCCTACCTTTCCCAATCCAACACTGAAACGCAGTAACATACACTGTTAAACAATCTCAACTCCATTTCATTGATTTTGTCTGGCATTTCAGTAAGTCCTTATGGCAATTCACACTCGAAAGAATTACTCAAAATTTAGTAAGTCATCCAATTCTGGGGACAAATACTGATTAGTTTTTTTGAGTAAGTAAGTATTTGTATTGATTTGTATCTCATCATGTTTACATCAAATACAGATTTATGTGCCCTATGTCAAGAGGCAGTTGAATCAGCAATCCATCTATTCCTAAATTGCTCTTTCGCATATAAGGTATGGAATTTAACCTATGGCTGGTTGGGAATGAAAGGAGCTTGGCAGGATGAGCTACACTTACATTTGGAGCAATTCGTTGGCGTGTAATTCCCACCATGGCCGAAACCCGTGTAGAATGCTCTTTGGCAGCAACTCATCTGGCATCTATGGAAATCCAGGAACAAGAAAAATTTTGAAGCTCAAGAACCCCCAATTGAGGTTATATTCGAACATCTCCAAATGGAGATATGGTGGTGTCTAAAGGTGAATAAGAAGCTGTTACCTGCTATAACTTTTGAGGACGGGAGACAATCGCCAGAATTCTGTTTAAGATGACGAACCTCCGCCTGCAAGATGCGCTGTAAGACGAAGGTGAAGGAAGAAATGGCGAGAAGGAGAGGAGAAATTAAACGAGGAGAGGAGAAATTAAACGAGGAGAGGAATTGTAAATTGGGCCGATACTGGCCCAAATTGTAAATATTAGTTTACATGAATGAAAAACAAAAACTTACCTACAAAAAAAAAAAAAAAAAAAAAAAGTTGTTAACTTGATACAAATGAGCAGATTGGAGGTTCCACCAATTACTTACGAATTTAAACCCCGTGACATCGTGTATGAATGCCGTTTTAACATTACATGACACAATACAAAATCAAGAAAATGACGGCCATTTTTTTCCCATTTCTTGCAACCACAGCCCCTGAACCTGATTGAGTTGTTCCAGAGAAATTCTTCCCTCCATCTCCAGAAATATGCTCGACTGGAACACCCATTTGCCCTTTCGCCACACCACACGTGACAATTCCATCTCTACCCAATGGGATCAAATCGTCCGGACTAGGTGTATCGTAACAGAGCCCTAGATTTTTTTCAAGCCTCAATTTTCTCCCCATCCTCCAAATCTTGTCTCGTGACAATGGAATCGGCCCCGACAATCTGTTATCATCCAGTCGAAGTTCGCTCAAACCGCTCAACCCGGCGAAGCTCGCAGGAATGGAGCCGTTAAGACTGTTGCCAAATAGGTGGAGCACCCGCAGCGCCGTCAGATCTCCGAGGGATCTCGGAATGGGTCCCTCCAAGTTCATGTTTGACAGGCCGAGGCTTACGAGGTTTTTCAATCCGGCGAATGTGGTTTCCGGTATGGTTGCCGTCATTGATGGGTTGCCGGCAAGGACTAGTGTCTGTAGGGATTTCAAACCCCCGATAGATTCCGGAAGAGGTCCGTTGAGAGTATTATAGCTCAAGTCCAAGAGAATAAGGTTTGTCAGACTATTTAATCTCGGTATTTCACCGGAAAACTGATTTCGGCTGAGATCTATTTTGATGAGGGAATTGGTGGATAAAAGACGTTTTGGCAGCAAACCATTGAGATGATTCTGGTTCATGTCAAGTACGGTGAGAGAGGTGTAGGAAATATTTGGTATCTCACCGTAAAGTCTGTTGCAGCTGAGGTCCAAGGATCTGAGCCCGGCTATGAGGCCTAATGATGGTGGAATTTTCCCTTTGAGATTGTTCCCATGTAGATCCAACACCCTCAATCCTGTTAAATTTCCTAGCTCCTGTGGTATTTGTCCAGTGTGCCCATTTCCCCTGAGGACTAAAGTTTGCAAACTGGATCCCAATTTTCCCAAAAAGGGTGGAATGGGCTGAGGATTACCCCATAAACAACGGTAAAAGAAGAGTGTCCTGATGTGAGGGAGTTTGGTGATGGAAGGTGAAATGATGGATCGTTTTTTATCACAAGTAGGAAATGCTGTGTCATCCGATAGTGTCCCAAATGATAGCGAGACAATGTGAAATATGTTATTGTTGTCCGGCATACACTCTATGCCATGCCATCTTCCACGACAAACGTCGGGAATGGCGACGGCCCAGTCGTTTCCGGTGGCTCTCATGATATCATACACTGCTTCTTGTTCTCGTGGATCGGTTTTGGTTCCAGTGTTGGGTGTGGGAGATCCAGGTTGACGCCCAGCGACGACATCTGCATCGGACATGATGATGGTGTTACAATGGCGAAAAGCAGTAAGGAACAGAAGGAGAGACGGAAGAAACAAACTCGTGGTTTCCATTTGAAACTTGGATGGAGAGTTGCCTAAACAAGATTTGAACCTGAGACCAGTCACCAGAAACCATTTATATCGTAACAAGCCCAAGTGTTTTGATGATGTATGAAAATGAATCACGAGACTTTACAGTTTTGAAATAAATGAAGGATTTGGTGCATTAATTTGGACTCACGGATATGATCATGCCGTGGGTCCATAAATATTGAATCAGGTTAATTTTTTTAATAAGTTTTTTTTTAATAGAAAAAAGGCCTCATTCATTTAAAAAAACGTCTTGTAGAATGAAAAGACATTGTACAGTAAGAGCAAAAATCAGCTGAAAAACTAAAGAAGAGAAACTGAAAACTTCATCATGAATATAACATTAGCGGGACTTAGCATCCAAATGCACGGAAATTTTTCGCAGCAGGACCCAATATACCGAACACAACGCTTACAAGTCGGACAGATTAAATTCGTTGGTTCGTGGGATAGATTTCTTCTCTGTTGTCCTGAAATCTTCTTCTGGGAGGAAGAATTTCAGAGACCCCATTTTAAGTCTTTTGTTTCTTGGTTCTTCAAGGAATAATGACACCGCTCTAGATTCTTCAAGATTTGGAAAAGAAATCTGCAGTTGTGACTACTAGTCGGAGATTGGCTTCAGATTCCGGCACATTTACTGATTGGGTGGCTTCCTCTTCAGTCTCCGCCGGGGACCTCTCACTTGGATTCAATGCGGGTTCGGCCACAGCCACTGTCGCCGCGGTCACTGGCGGAATGTGGTCTTCCACACGGCACATCAACTATGGAGTTTCACCGGAATACGTCTTCGTTGCGCCGGCGTCTTCCTTCACGCCGCTGTCGGCGGCACCGCTGGCTCCACCATCAGCTTCGATCCCCACCACGCAGGCGGCACCGCGTACGTTTTTATTTTTTTTAAATTTAGTTAGATACGCGGATCGGGTTGGCGACCCGGGCGTCGACCCGATATTTAGAAAATTAAATTAATTCGATGGCCAGGAAATCTGTCCGACTTATAAGCCCTTTGTGTCCGGTATATTGGGTCTTGCAGTGGAAAATTTCCCTCCAAATGCAATTGTGTATGCACGGTTCGATGTTTTATGTGTTTGGACCCAATGCCAGTTTTGAACTTTCAAGATGATAAACACATTGATCATTCCTTCTGAATCAAATCTTACATAGTTACTTCCTTTCAGAGATACCATACTGCTACTTGCCAAATCGTGCGACATGATTCAATTTTATTTGCTCCAAGATTTGTGTGGTGTGCCATCGTGTTTGGTTGAAAACAGGATGGCTCATTTCTGTTCCTTGCACACTAGCTGTCACATTACACTCAAAAAATGTTGCAGCCAGGAATGATGCGCAGCATTATCATTCATCCCCCAATTGCTATACTTAATCTATTGTTTGCAGCAGATTGGAGTTAAATTCCAGCCAGTCAAAGTAAAGCCACAAAAATGATCTAAGCATCTGGGCAACGTACAAAAAACAGAGCAAGGTTGTTTCCAGCTCCGAGTTGCAATTAGGGAGGGCAAATGGTCGAATTTAGCTGTATTGTATGCCTTTCCGAGCCAGATTTTCAATCCAGAACTTCGTTTTGTTTCCTGAGCCAATCTTTCTGCATAATGGTTGTGGAAGGAAACCGATCCTGCTGTACCACGGGCACGGCAGGAAATTTATTTATTGAATTCACAGACAGCATGAAAGTTCCATTTATTGTCATTTTATTTTACACACCTTGTGCACAAAACACAATACAATTACAAAGACCGGCTACTACGGCTACAGCAACAAGTCTAAAATCACACTACACATCCTAAATCCTAATCAATAAGGTGACAGTCATCTAACTTTACCGACGGAGAATGCATACATGTGCAATAAGCTAGCTCGGACGCTGTTATTATCAATGAATTCAACGACGACCTGTACAGTTTCAGCACCGGATGGGAGCTGGCGAGGGATGAGGAGGATCTTGGTTCAACTTACCATTATCCACGGAACTAGCATCGCCCTTTAACCTAGACTCGTCGTTGCCCTCTGGGGTTCCAACGGTTTCTCCAGCAAAATCTTGTGTAAATACCCCCGTCTCAGCCCCATGTGGAGTTTCCTCAATGTTTTCGTCTCTGACATCATCGACTCCTAGTTTACCATCGTCAGGCTCAGCTTTCTCAGCAGTTACGGGTACATGTTGGGAATCAACGTTTTCTGGCTCATCTGAAATGACTTCAGTACCTTTACCTTTCTCAGTTTGCTCATCAACTTCATTGGTTTCAGTTTTCTCATCCTTCCACTCTGTGTGTACATTCAAACCTGAGTCACTCTCCTCGGGAACCTTTACTCCAAATTTAGTTTCGTGTCCAGCATAATTGCCGGCTGTATCTTTAAGCAGTTGGCCTTCACTCCCGATATCAGTTGCTTTCTCATCAGTGCCTCCATCTTGCCTATCAGTGTCTTTTGAACCCGTAGAAGATTCTAATTTTTCCAAATTCAACTCCTTACGTTTCTTTCTACCTGATGATGATCTCCGTCGTTTAGCTAGTGATTCAATCTCATTGTATCGTAGTGGATCCCTGAGCCTTTCACTGATCCGAGCTGATCTTCTAGGAGTTTCCCCTGTACCCCAATCGAATTGTGATAAAGCTGGATTTCCTGGGTGAGATTTCAAGTACAGATCAAGCTGCTTGCGGCTGCTGATCTTCTCCCCAGTAGGAGCAACAAATAAAATTTCGTTCTTCTTCGGCATACCTCCATCCCTTGGTAAATACTGTAGAGGAATATATAAGAACATGAATGAAGAGAATTGATAGAAAAGGTAATATACAAGATATGCAAAGTGGCAAGTGACCCAGACAATGAGACAAAGTGTGACCGAATGGACAAAACGCATATACAAATGAATTACAACCCTCCAGTTCGGAAGTCCATCACAAGAAGTCCAGCTTACTGTCTAATTAGTTGAAGAAGACGAAGAATTATCCAAAACCCTTTCCACCAAACTGCTGCCGATTACTAAACAGAAACCCTAGCCGTTACTCGACAATTCGCCAATGAATAATATGCCTTATATATACCCAAAAGATTAAAAAAAAAGTATATGGCATGAATTACTTCTCATTGTGAAAACGTCAAGCAAGTTGATATAGAGCTACGTACCAGCTTTTTCCAAGAAGCGGGTGCTGGTAGATCCACAGAAACAACATCGTCCTCCGTTCCACGCTGAGGCTCCGCCATTTCAGACGCAGTCAATCTACAAAATCAAAAGAGTGAACAATTCCAACAAGTACAGCAAACAGAAGCTAAAATCCAGATAAAGTCGCACATACCCGCAGTGTCGCGCGAAGAAACCGACGAGCTTGACCTTGTTTTGGAGTTGGTTTGTGCTGCTGCCGCAATAGACAGACACACGGCACTCTATCCGGACAAAAGCGTGGCGGATGCCTAATTTTTTTTTGTTTGCCACATAGTCTTCTTTTTTTTTCTTTTTTTTAAATTTATCATTGTCCCTACATACAAAGTCCGAAATCTCTATCCATTTTTGTCAAGATTTGACTTGACTTGAACTTTGTGTGTCAAAAAAATGAGGGAGATATGGGGGAAAATGCTTGCGACAAAGGCAAAGCGAAGGTGGATGCTACCGACGTGGATTCAGAGGCAGGCTGGATGCTGGTGATGCGACGCAAATCAGCGTTGCAACGGCTTGGCGGGCAGGATCCACATTACTCTGCAACTACTCTGTATTTCACAAATTTCCCACAGGCTTGGGGCCCTCGAAAATTGCATCGGATCTTTTCAGAGTATGGCAAGGTGACGGATGTGTTCATACCAAACAAACTTGACGTGCAGGGGCGGAGATTTGGCTTTGTTCGTTATCAATCCGGATCCAAAACTGGTCATTTGGCCAAGCAAATAAATGGCCGGAATTTGTATGGCCGTCGTCTGCAGGTGAACATAGCAAAATACCAGGATCGCTCAACGAAGTCGCAGTGGCAGCCTGCTCCACCGCCTGTACGTAGAAAGTTAGCATCCAAGGACCCCCTGTTTCTGGTCAAAAGGACGTTGAGCAATCTAAGATCAGGAAAGGGGTGTCCTTTGCGCAGGTAGTACATCCATCGACCGAGTGCAAAGGTGTGAACAATGTGGAGGATGAGGCTATTTACCATTCCAAGCCAGAAGATAAGGAATGGTTGTATAATGCGGTTGTTGCCAAACTGAAGGATGATGTTCTGGGGGACCTGCGAGGATTATATCAGCATCTGCATAGATCTGGATACAAGGACTTTGTGCTGCGTAAGATTTATGGTCCGCGAGTGTTAATTACGAGCTTATCATCAGAGCACACCAAGAACATTTTGGAATTTGGTCGGATGTCTACCAACCCATTATTTGATGAGATTAAACTTTGGAATTATGAGCCTGAGTTACCCACGTGTTTAGCTTGGATCAATATTACTGGTATTTCGTTCCATGGTCATAATACCGACTGTATATCTTGGATATGTAAGCCACTGGGTTCTGTTGTTGCTATTGACAATGATACACTGCATCACAACACTATCCAGGATTGTAGAGTATGTTTGGAAACCACAAGTTTTGATTCTCTGTCTGGACGGAATAAGGTCATCATAGATGGCTATACATACTCATTCTGTGTGCGGGAAGAATTACAGGAGCAAGGGAAAGATACAAAGGAGAAAATGACTATCTTGCAGCAAAAATCGATGGATATTCGCTGGAAACTACCTCGCCGGTGGTGATCTCGCTGGGCCGGGAGGCCATCGTACCAGCACAAACTCCCCCGATTCTCAATGGATTATCCCCTTCAAATTCAAATTCGAATTTGAATTTGAATACACTTTTATCCTCTCCAGATTATGGCTTGAGTGAGCTGTTTCGCACAACAAATTTTGCCATTCACGTCAGGGAATCAGCAACAACCGGGTCCATCAAAATCTCGGAAGTTTCTTCCCCTCCGCACAATCAGGAAGGCCAATTACTGGTGGTTAATGATCCTGCACAAAATCAGCAAATTACATTTCAAACGCCAGATGATAGGCATGTTACAAAAAGGAGAGAAATCATTACTCCTAATATTACAGAGGATATTATGCAGTATACCGAAGAGCTGGTCATAAAAGCACAAAAACAAGTTAGCAAATATTATCCGATACATGCAGGTCCTCTTGCCCGCTTAATCTGGTCGAAGAAGGCGAAAGAAAACAGACAAATCCAAATGGAAAAAATAAAAAGCATTCGTCGTAGCAAGGAACGTTGTCGTCGTAATAAGTCTCTTCTAAAAGGTAATGCATCTAAGGGAGCTATGGGGGGGGGGGGAGAG
>JAOYMZ010028903.1:0-16988 GCA_025802335.1 Pinguicula primuliflora | reverse complement strand
ATACAAACAGGGATGATTCGTCGGATAGTTTGGCATAATCTACTTCCTTTCTTAATGTTCCAGTTATCCAGACGACAAGCAAAGGTAGTAGCCTTTGAGATAAAGCAGATGTTTTCAAAATGATTCCAAACTAATGTGGCTGTTTCACCAGAGGAGAAGAGGTGGTCCATTGATTCTATTTTTGGGTGTGTTTGGCAACAACAACATGTGGAAACTATATACTCCAGCCCACTGAACTCTCTCATTAACAGCAACTGCGTCCAGAAGTATTCTCCACATTAGAATGCTCATCTTTATAGGAATCAAATGGTGCCAGATTTGCTTAAAGACTGCCTGCTCAGGAGCACGATATCGAATCATGTCCCAGGAAGCTCTAAATGTGAATTCTCCACTTTTAGATGGTTCCCAGACACACTTATCCTCCCTAAAAAACATGGCTACACTGAAGATGTCCCTTTTGACTTGCTCAGGGAGATCCAATTCCCTGATATTCCAGCGATGGTGCACCCAGTACTTATCGACAGTGTCCAGATTAGCACCTGGATAATGGTTAAGAGGTCCAGAGGAAATCCATTTATCCCACCAGAAATGAACACTGGAGCCATCTCCAATCATCCAAATTGTATGTGCCATCATGGTCTCTCTTATATGCAGCAACCGCTTCCATATATGAGAGCTTTTGCTTGTAGGTTGGGCTGTACAGATGCTAGTTTCCGCCAAATATTTTTGCTGCATGAATAGAGAAAGGAGGGATGTTCCCTTCCGGATCTGCCACCAAAGTTTCATACAAGCTGCCTGGCATATATCATCAAGTCTGCGAATACCCAGTCCACCTTCAGACAGAGGCAAGCAGATTCTTTTCCACGAGATCCAACTCCTCTTCTGTTTTTTGTCCACAGTCCCCCAAAAAAATCTGGCAAACAGCTGCTCTATTTTCTTAATGATTGTTTTGTTCGGCTGCAATGTCATGGCTTGGTAGATATGAAGGCTGGAGAGGACATGACGAATCAAAATTAATCTGCCTCCAATAGATAGATATTTTGTTGTCCAGTGTCCCACTTTAGCTTTAATTGAGAGTAGCAGTGAATCAAACAGACTGGCTGTTTTTCGACCCATGTAAATCGGGATTCCAAGGTATACCTGAGGCAATGAGCCATGATTTAATCCTGTCCAGTTGACAATATCCTGAATCTGACCAGTTGCAGTTTTGCTTGATACATAAAATTGGCTAATCTGTCTATTAATCTTTTGTCCTGATTCAGATTCATATATGCCAAGCAGCTCAAACACCTTCTGAATTGTTGTTTGGGTCCCTTTAGTGAATATAATCAGATCATCCGCGAATGCTAGGTGAGTAATTTGAGTGCACCCTCTTGGCAATTTATATGCGCACTTAGCCTCCCTCTGTATAAGTTTGTTTAGTCCACGACTAAGAGCTTCAGATGCTAGAATAAACAAAGTTGGAGATAGAGGATCTCCCTGTCTCACACCCCTCGTGGAATTAAAGAATCCATAGCTCTGCGCTTTGTAAAGAATCGAGAACCAGTTATTAGACAAGATTCGCCACACCATATCAATGAATACTTCAGCGAACCCAAATGCCCTGAGCACCTTAATCAAGAAGAACCAGGACACTCTATCAAATGCCTTCTCCATATCCAGTTTCATTGCTAGATTAATGCCCCCTGCTTAAGATCCAGGGACTGAAAGATTTCCTGGACTAGGATGGTGTTGTCTGAAATTAATCGCCCCTTCACAAACCCACTCTGTTGAGGTGAAATGACATGTGGCAGAATTGCTGAGATGCGAGATGATAAAATCTTGGTATAGATCTTACCAAGAAAGTTGCACAAACTGATCGTCCTCAATTCTGTCATCTTAGTTGGATTTGTAACCTTTGGAACCAAGCATAATAGGGTTGCAGTTACACTCTGAGGGAGTTCCTGGCCCGCGAAGAATGCCCACACTGCCTTACTCAAATCAGAAACAATGATTTCCCAGCAACTCTGAAAAAATGTACCTGTAAATCCATCCAGTCCAGGGGCACTATCCTTGTTTAATTGAAAGACAACTGCTTTAATTTCATTCTCATCAGGCCAAGCTGTGAGTCTATTGTTCATGCCCGATGTCACAATATTCGGGATGTCTTGAATGAGTCTAACAGAGCAGGGGGGTTATTCTGCAGTTAGTTGAGCTTTAAAGTGTGCAATAATAAGGTCCGGGATTTCTGAGTCTGGAACTATGTCCCCATTCTGTGCAGTTAAGGATAGATTAGTGGATTTGGCCCGCCTCAACTTAACAGTTTTATGAAAGAAAGCCGTGTTGCGATCCCCTTCACTGAGCCATTTTACCATTGCTTTTTCCTTCCAGAATTTCTCCTCAGCAAGAAGATGAAGTGTTAATTGGGCTCTTGCTAAGTTTAACTTCTCACTGTCCTGAGCTGTTCCAGAAATCATGTAGGCTGCCTCGAGTTGCATAATTTGGTCCTCAGTTTTCCTAATATTATCAAATACATTGCCATATACATCCCAGTTCCAGGTTTTTAGCTCGGACCTCTGAATTTTCAATTTTCCAGCAAAGCTACGTATTGGATTATGGTCAGGCCCAACGGAGTCCCAGACAGATTTCACCTTATCCAGAAACTTTGGATGCTTCACCCAGAAAGAGTGAAATTGAAACCGAGCAGGAGGTTTCTTATTTGAATCCAGCAATTCCAATAAGAGGGGCGCATGATCAGAATCCCCCCTATGAAGATGTTGCACTCTAACTGGTCCTGTTTGCATAATCCACTGCTCAGATAATAGTACTCTGTCCAACCTTTTCATCATGCATTTGTCCCCCACCCTATTGTTACTCCAAGTAAACGGCAAGCCAGAATATCCTGCATCCGTTAAGTGACACCCCTCTATTGCTTCTATGAAATCTGCAGTTGAATTTAAGTTTATTCTCCTGCCCCCTGCTTTTCTTCCGGAGAAACCACTACATTAAAGTCCCCCCAATTAACAAGGGGACTATGATGGAGGAGCAAGCTAACCTCATGTCTGCCCATAATCCAAGTCTCTCTTTTTGGGTGCACTTTGCATAGACCCCACCTACATAGCATGAGGCATTGGAATGCACCCACTTCACTTCAAGCACCAGTAATTGTTGAGTATCAAGATAACTGTGGCATTGTAAATTTGAACTCTATAATATCCAAATAGTATTGGCTACATTTGCGACCCCATCGTGATAATGCAGTTGTTGCACCAAAAAAGAAAGTCGGCTCTGTGGGATTTTTGGCTCTGTTATAATCAAAAGATCCAGCATGTGCAAGTTGACTAAACTTATTAATCGTCTTCTAGAGGGTTTATTGGCAATCCATCTAATATTCCATATGAGACCCCTCATTTCTTAGAGTAGGACTGAGCTTGGGATCGTAAAGCATATCTCCTGACTCTCGAGGGTGGAATCTTCTTTCTACCCCGAGTTCCCTTTGGTTTCATATTTAGACTACAAAGAATCTCTTCGCCCACAAATATTCCATTTTTACAAGCTGATAGAGTCTCACTGTCCGTACCCGAATCTAATTCTTTGTCCTCATATTCTTCACCACCACTCCAAAATTTACTGATAGTGGGTGGAGTGACCATGTCGTAGGGATGATCAAAAAGATATTTATCCTCCATCGCTGTTAATTTTGCGGATTTTTCCAAACTTATTGTAGCCTTTGTTGGAGTCTCAAAATTTCCCTCAACGGTAGCTCCCACCACACTGCTGACTGACTGATTCCCAAAAACTTCACATACAGAACCTCCTTGATTGCCAACTGATCCCAGATCCTCATTTTCACTCATAGATTCCAGTACAGAGAACCGAGATGGTGATATAACACAACTCACATACGAAGAGTTAGCAACCAAATGAGTTTTAGCATTAATGGTATCAACTATAGAATCAGAAACCCCATTCCATGTAATTAATTCAACATTTGCAGCACAAGAAGAAACCATAGCATCTATCACAACATGAGGATCAGGAAGTTTAAGAATGTCACAATTGTAAGGTACTATAGCAAGAGTATCCAAGTGTGCAATCACATGATCAGAATTCTTATCAATTAAGCTAGTATCATAGAGGACCAGCGAATCAGTAGCCTCAGGCTCACCAGTATGACCCACGATATCAATATCAGAAACAGCAGGAGTATCTAACATGTGAGAGGACATACCCGGGTTATCCTTGTGAGCTCCCTGAAGACCAGGCAGGCTGGAGTCTACAATTTTAAGCGCCTAGATAATCTGTTGAGATATACTCGCCAGGTCTACAAAATCCTGGATGGCTGAGCTAGAATTTTGTTCCATACGGCAGGCACTTATCTCTGCTGCATCCCCAGCAATGACTGGTTTATAATGGAGCTTCTGTTTACCCTTGGATTATCCACCATTTTGCAGATGATTAGTGGGGCGGGGGGGCCTTGTTGGAAGTGCAGCCTCCTGTCCTGTGCTGCAAGGATTTTGGGCAGCATTCAAAACCTTGCACGCTACAATCGGGTGACCTTTCCGCATACAATGTCCGCAATAATCAGGTACATAATCATAGTGAATCGGTTGCCAGAAGGCAATGGCACCCATTTCAACCCAAACTCATTTCGGAAGTGGTTTGAGTAGATCAATTTCCACGCACAGCCGAGCTTCACTAGGTCTAGATAGCTACAAAGTCGCTTGATCCAGCATTATTGGGATTCCTATAGATCTGGCAATATCAAACATTGTCTCCCGTTCATACAACAACAGCGGCAGTTTTCGGAATGCTATCCAAACTGGTGCAAAATGGGGTTCCACATCTGAATTGAAATAAGGTGTCCAGCAAAACACCCTTAGTGAAAATCCTCCAATATTCCAAACCTCTTTCAGCAAGATTCGATTACGATCATCCATACACCCAAATTGCAATAAGACGTGTTTGTAATCCATGATACCAATATAGAACTCGGATTTTAAGCCTATATCTGAAAGGATTTTCCTTATTTCTTGAATTGCAGGTCGACCCCGAGAAAATTTCCCAATTAACGACGTAGAAAATGGAGTGCTGTATTTCTGCACTTCAGCTTCAGAGAATGTGACGGCTGGCTCACCGTCCTTTTGCCATACAACACGCTTAACAGATCCTGCCTCCACATCTGCAAAGGATTTGGAAAGGGTCGCAGCATAGGTCACTTTTTGGTTTGGAGCGGGCATTTCATCGGGGAGTGGCACTTCTGACGAGCTTCCTACCCCGGCCACCTTGGCCATTAACCTAATTAGGACCAATCATAGCCGGGATATCTTCAAGATTTTGGCCTCTCCGACCAGTAGAGATAGTGTTCGTGGTTCGCAAAAGTACAATCGCACGTAGCACTATGTGTATTCGCCAGCTTGGATCAACTGAGTGCTTATATGATAGATGATGATCCTCAAACGTATGCCGAAGCAATTCAGTCAGTGGATGCTAGTTTCTGGAAGAAAGCAATTAAGAGTGAGCTTAATTCTTTGATTGAGAATGGAACATGAAAACTAGTGGAGTTACCCAGAAGATGTAAGACAATCACCTGCAAATGAATCATAAAGTAGAAGATGAGACCTGATGGGTCTATTGAACGATTCAAAGCATGACTTGTGACGAGAGGATTCACTCAGAAGGAAGGAATTAAATTCTTTGATACTACCTCTCTTATGACGAAAGCTGGGATGATTAGAGTTCTGATTGCATTTGCTTCTTTGCATTATCTATTTTCATCAGATGGATGTTAAGGCTGCATTTCTTAATGGAGATCTGGATGAGGAGATCTACATTACCCAACCAGAAGGATTTGTTGTTCCAGGACAAGAAGGACAATGTTTGTCGACTTGTGAAGTCTCTCTATGGATTGAAACAGGTACCTTTGCAGCGGTATGAGAAGTTTAACTCTGTCATGGTTAGTGATTGATATGTAATGAACAGCCGTGACTTTTGTGTCTACTCGAAGATAGTTCGAGCAGACTATGTGATCATATGTCTGTATATTGATGATATGCTGATTTTTAGTAGAAGTATGGAGGCTATAGATGCTACTAAGGGATTTTTATCATCTAAGTTTGAGATGAAGGTCTTAGAAGAGGAAGACATAATTTTATGGGTGATTATTGCAAGAAATCTGAATGGGATTACTTTATGTCAATCTCAAAACATTGAGAAGGTGCTCAGGAGATTCGATCATTATGATGTAAAACCTGCTCGAAATCCATATGACTCATTAGCTCATCTGAGGAAGAATATTGGTGTTGTGGTTTCCCAAGAAGAGTATGCGAGATTTGTTGGGAGTGTTATGTTTGCCACGAACTACACTCATCCTGATATTTCTTATGTCGTGAGTCAGTTGAGTCGATACACTTATAGTCCTAGTGATGAGCACTGGACTGCCCTTCGTCGTCTACTCACGTATCTGAATGGCACCGTGGATTAGTGCTTGCATTAAGATCGATTTCCTGAGGTACTGGAAGGATATTATGACGCAAATTGGGTTGCTGACAATGATGAGGTGAGCTCTACTACTGGATACGTCTTCATTCTTGGTGGAGGCACCATATCTTGTAAGTCTGCAAAGCAGACTTGTATCACTCGTTCAGCATGGAGTCTGAACTTATTGCACTTGAGTTGGCTGGACAGAAGGCAGAGTAGGTGAGGACTCTACAAACTGATTTATCCATGTGGGGGGAAAGACATCTCCAATGTCTATTCATTATGATTAACAGACAACCATTGAGTTGCTAAAAATCGTGTCTACAATCGGAAAAGGAGACACATTCGGCTTTGACATGAAGTGATTAAGCAACTTCAGAAGAATGTGATTGCTCTAGATTTTATGAGATCCGAGAAGAACCTAGCAGATTCTTTCACAATGGGGCTGTCAAGAGTAGTCGTTCATGACTCGACTAAAGGAATAAGATGAAAACCTGCAGGTTAGAAACTTTTATTTATTTTTTTAGAAACTTTTATTTCGTTAGCATCAGTGTTCGAGAAAGCTCTAGGCAAACCCTGGGCGGTCAGGGCCCGTTCAGCACCTAAGCAGCCAATTCGCCCGCCTAAGCGGGCTTTTAAGCAGCCTAGGCGGTAATTCGGGCAAAGCAGAGGGCCACATACTAGAGTTTAGGCGGCGCCTAAGCGTTCTAGGCGACCTACTTCTCGAACAGAGGTTAGCATATATTGTTTCTTTGAGTTTTTCCTAGTTCATGTTAGTACTGATTTATGCATTATTTGTGATTCCATTTTTTCCATGCGTGAATATTACGTTGCGATGTATTGGATTTGAAATTTATTGTATTTATCTTTATTGAATGTTTGATAGATTCTTATCCCATGTGTGGGTGTTATGATTGAGCATAACTTGATAAATGCCCAAGCGATAGTATCACGAAGTTTGTACATCTAAAGAGTTGTATACGTGATGTGAGAATAGTGATCCAAGCCCAAATAAGTTCAAAACTCAGTTCACTAATGAGTTCAAGAATTCAAAACTTAGTTCACTCACTTATTAAGCCAATGTTGTATTCTCACTTCACGACTTGTCAATTCAAATCGAAAGATATTGACATTTAAGTATATGATTATTCCTTTGCTCATGGGAAAGATTTTTCCAAAGTCATTTGTGAGAGATTGTTTGATTAATTGCCTTTGGAAAAGGCAAAGAGGAAAAATTCCTTTGTCACACATCAAAAGTAGAAGGGGAAAGATAAGGGTTTAAATGCTTTTACCCAAAAGTGAGTTATATTGAGTTGGAGTGTGAATAGGTTGAGACCACACGCGCGTGCCGCTGTCGCCGCCATCTGTCCTTCCCGGTCGGATCTGGTCGGGTCCACCCACATGCCTGCCCGGTCTAGTCTTGTGGGTGATTGTTTGAGCCGACCCTCTCCTCCAAAGCCCATTATCTTTTTGGCCCAGAAAAATTATAATTCACATAATTTTCAGGGGTAATTCCCTTTACCTGATGAAGAAGAAAATAGATTGTGGATTCATATCAAAACCGCATTTGCGAACGTGATAGACATGGATCGAACATAGGAGGCCACGATCGGTTTGCGTTATAGTGAGATACAAACTTTCGGAATCCCATATATGCATGTGGTCTATAGTTCGAAAATATACTTGCAATTAGCAATCCATAAATATTTTCTCTCTTCTCTGGTGTTCCTTTCGAGCAAGGGTTTCAACGGTATCTTCTCCAACCTCTGATCGTGAAGTGCTCGTGTGAAAGAGGGTGATTGTAGTAATCTTCGGGAGTGACTGCATATCGACTATTAGCATCACGGTTGTGCCAAAATCACTATTAAGACAGTGTGTGTGTGTCCACAATACAACTTGAACTAAGAAAATCGATAAGTTGTTAAATTCGATAATTCGTACTATTTTACCAACACTTGAGCCATCTGCGCTGATGCTAATCCTCAACCCGTTATGTTTTTTTTTAGTGAAGATATAATTTTATTGATAGAAAACGTGATTGTACAAGACTAGCCCCAAAAGTGAGCATAGTTGCGGAAAGTACAATCGCAAACAGGGACCGAAATCACAACTAAGCCGGTGAAATGCCGTGAATGCGCAGGCTGCGCCGGGGGGTCTGATCAGGGACCTTTTTCTTTTTCTTCTTCTTCATTTTTTTCGGTGGCACTGGGGGTGGCTCAGACACTTCGTACCAGTCGGGGAGTTCTTCTTCGTCCAATGTATCACTGTCACTTAGGGAGAAGCCTCCCTCAGGGGCTGAGATGAGCATGTCTCTGTCTGCGGCCCATACCTCAGTTAGTCTCCTACCGTTGGTGGTGATCGGAATCTTGTAGAGCGCTGCATCAGAGTAGTCTGACATATATTGCAGGTTGCCTTGGGCGGACGCCAGGTGTTTAGGCTGCGGGGAGAAAGGGATTGCCCGAGGGTCTAGCTGTTTGGGAAGAGCTTGCTCTGCTTGATGGCTAGAATAAAAATCAGAATCCTCTTCAGACCCTGCCTCTACTCTATCAGCCCAGCTCCGACTCTTGTTTGATTTTGCCGGGTCTGCCAAAGGAGCTGCAGGAGTGGTTGGAATAGCCGTGGGCGCCTCTGTAATAGTTGGCGGAGCTGCCAAGTCAGTTGAGGCTGCCTTAGGTTGATGGGTGTCCTCAGGTGCAGCAATGTCCGGCGAAAGAGTTGTGGGAGTGTCTGTAATATCCGGGGGTGCCACTAGAATAACCGGTGGAGCTGCCAAGCCTGTTGGAACTGCCGCAGCTTGCTGTGGGTCCGCAGGTGCAGCAGTGTCCGACGAAGGTTGCGGCCGTTCATCTGGGAGTGTCTGAGGTCGTGCTGATTGTGTCGTGGATGCCTTTGGCTGGTTGGATTGACCGTCCAGGTACATGTTTTCAAGGTATAGGAGGTGGACTCTGTTTTCTAGTTCTCGCTGCTCGATGTCCGCAGATTTCTCAGTCACAGTTGCAGGCGCTTTCCGTATCCATCGGAATTGTGCCTTGACGGTAGAGAGAGGAGGCCATTCTTTGTTCCAAGCATTCTTTTCCCCCTCGTCTTCAGTTATAGACACCGAGAAGCTCCCCTGTGTCGTATTCACCCTGACGCATTTCTGAATTCGGGAACAGGAAGTGGTTAGTACCTGCATTTTGCCGCAGACCATGCTTTTCCGGTTTTTGGTGTCTGCGTCCAGGGATAGCAGCTCCCCGAATGTTCCTTCTAGAGTTTCAAAGAGCTTCTCACTCCAAAAATGTAGTGGCGTGCCCCGAACAGTGCTGATGCAAGTCTGGCCGGTTTGTCGTTCAGCAGTTTCCATGGCCTGATTTTGTAAAGGCCAATACGGTTGGTGAATGCCGTGTCTTTCAGCAATTGGACCTGCTGCGATAGGTCGGGGATGTCTAGCAGTATTTCTCCTCCCTCGATGTGGATGGCGCAGCAGTTGACATATCCCGTTGTTTGGAGGGAGAGGGTTATGGCTGCAGTGTCTTTTCCGGGAGTAGGAGTGCCGACGATGCAGTGTTTTAGCCAATCATCAGCGCCGGGATCTGGACAGAAGCTGATTTGGGACTCTTCCGAAGCACAGATTGCATTTGTCTTGGTTGCAGTCTGACTTATATCAGCGCCCGAAGACTCCAGCTGTCTTGTGTAATCAGTCCTGCCAATGCTTGCCTGGAGTTGCAGCGATCCAATCCATGTGTTGTTCATGAGGGTGAGAAGGTGTTGGGGGTTTAAGGTCCGACGATATCGTACGAAACCGTAAGGCCGCCCCTGTACATCCATATTTTTAGGAAGGTGCAAGTCCTGAATTGCACCAAAGGAGGAGAAAACCTTAATCATTTCTGCTTTTGTCCAAGAGTCCGTGAATCCGGTAAACTGGAACGAATTTGTTGTCTCTCGAAGTCGGGCAAATCTTGGATTAGGAGGCCGCTGTGAGGACCTCTGTTTTCTTGTTATCGCCGCCGGAAATTCTGCCAGCTCCTCAGTGGCATTTCGTCGAGCACCTGCAGGGTCCGAAGGCATGGAGGCAGTTCTAGTCGTTCCTGCATCTGGGGGCTGGGAAGCAGACGGTGGGGGTACAGATTCCCTTGCAATCGACTGGGGCAACCCAGTCTGCGTTGTTACTCTGCCACCGTAAGGGGTGCTCTTTCCGGAAACCAGGTCACGGTTGGGGATTGGAACGGACGAGCCGTAGCCGGAGCCATCGTCCAGAGCGAGTTGCTGTTGTCGAGCGTGTGGAAGAAACGCAGGGGGCTGCTGAGGGAGAGGGGAGGAGGCCGGCGCCGGCTGGGACGCCGGCGCAGGCGCGGATGGGGCCGCCACCGTCACGGTGGAGGCTAGGGTGAAAAATCGCCCGGAGCCATCGTAAATTCAGCCTCTTTTAGCATTTCCTCTCTGTTATTAATCCTGTTATGCACCTGATCTGCAATGGCTACCGCCGCCGCGAAGAACCCATCTCCCGCCGCAAGGTCTTGGTGCCGGAGTTTTGCCAAACCGTACGACACGCAATTGCCGAAGTAGTTTTCGGGCAGAGGTGGGTCGATGCGGGATCTGATATCCGCGGTGAAACAAGATGCGAGAAAGTGTTGAACAATGGTTTTGAAGAAGAAGGTTATGTTTCCTTCCATTTTAGCTACTGTTTATCACAAAAACTTGACAAGAATATTTGGCTACCTCAACCCGTTATGTTTTGCAGCCAAATCTATCGGATTGATTCCTGGACCGAATAAACCAAACCATTTTCCATGGTACACCGTTATAGGTAAAGCATGAACATCTCGTAATTTCCCGCAATCAGGGAAAAATTTCCACATTTCTGCCTCCGTCCACTCAGGCGGGAAATTGGTTACATACAGAGAGACTGTGCTTGAGCGGAGTTTCAGAATAAATGGAGCCATTTGCCTTCTTTGTGTGTTAACTGGATTGACCTCTTCGGTCCTTTTCCCTCTTCATCACCTGTTAACAGTTTCCAGTCCATTTCAGGATCTTTCATAGCAGGAGCATTAGTAGCTTCTCTTTTGTCTGGATCAGATGGTATAGGATCTACATTCAATAGTTTTGTGTATCTGCCTCCAGTGATGGTTACACTCGAAGAAGCCATCCGATAGTCGTCACCGTAAAAGCTATCCGTTGATGGTGGAAAGATTTCGTTTATGATGAATCGGCGATCATAAAAGTAGTTTTATGGGGAAGCGCACTGGAGAGCATTTTGAAAAAAATTCAGATCACGTGTTACTTATAAATTGGCTCATGGGTGAACTGAGCTAAGAGTGGCGAGGCATTTTCCAACATAGATATCATTAGTTTAATCTTAATTCATCTATATATCCTGTATGCATCGTATGTAACTATCATTGATAACGAGAATCTTCTTTCTTCATCAACATTGCTTCATGTTCTTCATTCTTCCCGTTGAGTTCAAGGTGTTCATTCTTCAACTCCCAACTGGTTGACATAACTCTGACAGGAGCTGAGTATACAAGATTCAATCCGAATGGACAGGGGTCAAGCAGATTAGAAAGGGCCCTACTTTCAGAAAATCGGTTTCAGTTGTGGCCAAAAATTATCTTGACAACCTTAGACAGAAAACTCTCTGGTCATACTCCTATACTATTATTTGAGGATGCAAAAAAATTGGAGCCCAAAGCCCTTCAGGTTCTTTGATGTATGGTTGAAAGACCCAACTCTGTTGACACTGATAAATCAGGTATGGACTGCCAATGAGAAACACTATGGCTCAAAAGGGAAGAAGCTGAAATGTAAGCTCAAAACTTTAAGAGATGAAATCAAGAAATGGAATCAGGACACTAATGAAGATGTACTAGTGAAAATCAGAATCCTACAACAGGTAATAAACTACTTTGATTCCAGAATTTTCGCAGTATAATTAACATTAGCTGAGGTTGAGATGAAAAAGAAGCATGGGCAGAATTAAGACAGTTGCAGCAATATCAAACTTATGTTATTCATAAAAGTCCAGACAAAAATGGCCTCATGACGGGGATGCAAATACTAAGTACTTTCATGCTTCACTAAGGAAAAAAAGATATCAAATGGACATTTATGGCTTATTATTTGAAAATCAATGGATAGAAGAGGTGGAGGATGTCAAAGATGGACTAAAAATGTTCTTTCAGAGTCAATTGTTGCAAACTGCTCATAGGAAACCAAGATTTATGCAATCTCCGGGTCCAACATTAAATGTAGACCAGAATGATATGTTTTGTGCCCCATTTGTGGAGGAGGAGGTGAAAAGGACAGTTTGGAGTTGCAATGACAGTAAAAGTCCAGGGCCACGTGGGATTAATGTCAACTGTATACAAAAATACTGGGACATACTAAAAGCAGATTTTCGGGTTGAACGCTTCTTTTATCACATTGGTGGCAAAAGTAGATAGGCCAATGACCCCTCATCAATTTAGGCCCATCTCTCTCATTAACTATGCATATAAAATTCTCCCTAAACTATTGACAAAAAGATTGAAGTAATGCCAACTCTCATTTCTCCAAAACATATAGGCTTTCTAAAAGGAAGAAATATCACTGAGGGGGTTATTTGTGCAAATGAAGCTGTAGACTTTGCTAAAAAGACAGGTCAGAGACTTGTGATGTTCAAGGAAGACTTCCAACAAGCTTTTGACTCGATTGATTAGAATTTTCTAATTCAGACGATGTTGAATATGGGTTTTAGTGGCTAGTTTGTACAATGGATCATTGAATGTATATCTAGTCCTAAGGTTTCAGTCTTAGTCAATGGGAGTCCTACCGTTGATATAAAGATACGAAAAATTCTAGTATCAAATTTATTTAAATATTATCTATAGTGGTGGGACGTATGCACTTATGTAAAAATATGTCGCTATACATATACTAGAGTTTTGCCCTGCCACGGGTGCGAGCCACTACATATATGATATGAAATTAAATGTCTCACAAATTGGAAAGGAAAGAACACACTCATGAAGATGTAATGCCTTCAACTCTAGAGGATGCAATGAAAAGAATTTTCAGCATCATGGCAAGAAGAAAGTCTAACGCTACGCCATGAATGGCATAAGCCATATCAAAGTATCGGTATGTGACGCTACGCCATGAATTGTGTATTGTTGTCTGACAACCTCAACTCAAATTAAAATGAATCTTCCACGGTAAATAGGCTATAAAGCAACTTGTTATATACCAAAATAAAGATAATTGGGATATGTACACAACAATCAGACTTACTTGAACCATGAATAATTTGATTCCCTTTCACTGAATATTTTGGTTGAAGAAACGATTAGAGCAAATGAGAACACCCTGAGAAGTATGACCTTGGACCGCTCAGGCATATCTACGGAAGGTGAATCAAGGGATTGAGTTTGTTTGGTTCTTGAAAGCCATGTAGCTAACATCGATTGCCATTTCTTCCTGCGAAGAAGGGATTCTGTTGAGAAGCAAGATATCAGTATTATCCAGAACTCATTGCAGGAGGTGAGATGAAAGGAAACATACCTTCTTTTTTACTCACTTGCAGCATCTTCCATCCACTTTCATAATGAAATTGATTTGCACTTCTACATTTGCCAAAAATGGATGTCCGCCCAAGTTGCTATTTCCAGTATGTGGCTGTTGCTTGGGAAAGAATGTTTAACTTCAGTTCTTTAAGGAAGTCAGGAGAAACATTCGATCAGGAGCCCCGATCAGCAGTAGAAAGGTGTTGGTCCAAGGAAGTAAGGCATATAATGAGAAGTTCAAATAGACATATATTGATAACAAACTGTGGCCTAACATGAAAAAGTTGTGGTCTACCCTACTGCAACCTATGACAAATGATTACAATTCCCACCACGGCCGCAGCAACAATGACAGACCAATATGGATCAGTGCATATACGATACTCATAATCATGAAACACTTGGACAGAAAATGAACCTAAAAGGTGAGGAAAATAGAGCAGTGTTTCAAGAAATGATGAAGAAGTGAAGGGACATGGGGAAAACAACAAAACACTCGAACAGTTGCAAAAAATGGGTGGAGTTATCGTAAAATCCACAAACCTAAGCATTCAGATTTCATGTTGTATTCCAGTTAAAATACGTTCGTTTTGAGATCATGTCTAATTATCATATGGAGTACTCTTCTTTTTTGGTAGAACAATGCATAACATAAACTGATGAAAACATTTCAAACAATAATAATTAACTGTGAACGAACACGCAATTCTAACCTCTAGGCCACGGGTTCAATTATGAGGTGAGGCAATCTGGGTGTGAATGGAAAGCCACCGCCTTTCTTTGTAATGCACGTTCCCATAAAAAAAAATAGTCTTAGTTGAGATATGGTGATTATGAGTGTGTAAAGGTTTTAGAATAATAAAATCGCAGCCATCAAGGCCGTTAGTTTTTTTTTTTTTTACCTGGACCAATGACCACAGATTCATCCTTAGCTAGTCCAACTTATCAGTAATGTTGTTGAGGAGAGGCAGATCAAGCTTTAAGTGAAATATAGAATCAGTTTCATAACAGGAAACTTTGTTAACATGTCACAGATGGAAGCTGGCAAACATGGGAAAATGATAATGACACCCTGGACTATGCTATGTTGTTTGCTTAGTGAATTTTGCAACACTCTACGAAGGTATCATTCTGGTAAATACACACAGAACCTAGTTCAAACAATAAGAAGAATGGAGATCATAGTTCAGTAGGGGATTCTAAATTTAAGGAACAGAAGAGAACAAAGTAGGAATAGCATGGATCATAACCCACAGTATTATCTCATTCTGAAATTAGAATTAGTAAGTAACAAAGAGCACATATATCCCGGCTTTTCAGGGAAAGAAGTAAAAAAATCCAACTTCAGAGCAAAACCAAAACCTCATAGCGAAAATAGATGGGCATATCCCTACAACTTCCAGTTTATTCTTGCTGACCAAATTGAAGAAGAATGAAACAGAATTCCAAAAGACCAATCCCGGAACATAAATCAAACCAAGTTGCAATGAAGAACAAATTCTGATCTGAAATTATACCTTGCTGAAGAAATTCCTCCCCTCCATCTTGAATAATAATTGAAAAGTATAAGCCTTCAAGCAAGTTTGCAAATTCACCTTGGTGTAGCCATATCTGTATGAGAAGCCACAACAAAGGAGGGGAAAACCAAACCATAAAGTATGCAAAACCACAAATTACCCATGGAAACAATCAACAACTGGAAAGGGCTTTTGCAAAAATGATATGTAAACGAAGAGCCACAACAAAAGAGGGAGAAAACAATTAAGAACGGAAGGAATTGGTTGCCCAAACGGGAACTCACCGAAATATACGGTTCAAATCGAAGCCTGTGCGGCTCTTCTCAATCTCTTGTTGCCGTCAATATTCGTTGGGCGCTTAATTCTGACGGAGGCAAGCCGATAGGAACACAGAAATTGGGGGAAGGAAGCCGAAGAAATTTGGGAGGGCGAATGATCGGATTTTGGTATACCTGGATCGCAGAAGAGAGGAGAAGGAGAAGTTTCGGAGGAATGATACTATGTGCACATCTCACCAGCTCCCACTTACATCATGTGTGAACACACACATATATGTTTGTGTGTATGGGACCCCATCTTTATGAATATGAGGGGTGCCATGGGAGTGCCCTACTTAGAAGGTGTCATTTATCATTTTTAGAAGTTTCGAGAGAAGAAAAGTACAGACGCACTACACTACAACCACCGCAAGATAATTCAGACTTCGTCAAGGGCAGCAAACGGAAAAATTGAGGCCAAAAAAAAGCATTAAGAAGGACACGTGTCGACCGACAATTGGCTCGGACCATAAATTGGTAACTGACGGTAATGCCTCCTTAGATTTATTAGTACTTGGTTAATACCTGGGGCTGAAGGCACGGTCTGTGATTTGAATGTATTAAATTCATGAAACAAAAATAATTTAATTAGTTATGAAAAAATTAAAGTAATACTAATTTAAGTACGGTTCATAATGAAGTTTAATTTATAAATGTGTATGAGAGTTATAATAATATTTTAGAATACATAATATTTGTTGTGATATTTGCACTGTTTTCAGATAATAAATGCTAATTCGGTCAGAGTATGTGATTCTAGATAATACCACAATATGGTAACCGCATATGTCTATATGTGGATAAACACTGGACCGATAGTAATAATGTTGATTCGGCGGGAAGATTCTAGGACAGCACCATGAATTGTAGGTGTTTTTAGGAATAGTAGGATATTTCTACTTTAATATAAGGTTTACAATAGGTAGGGGAAAGCTTATATAAAAGCAACCTCCTTTTTTTTTTTTTAGCAAGGCGATAAAAGCAACTTCCTAATTGTCTTGTGAAAGCAAGTTGTTAAACCACCATTTACTTTCAAGTTTGAAGTTGTCATATACCCTGCCAATTTCTGGAGTTGCCCACATGATGCACAGAAGCTACGAAAGAATAGTGAAAAAAGCATTACACTTATTCCTTTGAACATTGCTAAAATCAACTAAATGAAATGGATGAAATGG
>JAOYMZ010028892.1:0-16991 GCA_025802335.1 Pinguicula primuliflora | reverse complement strand
TCAGCTCACAGATTTCCTCCTTATCATCTCCTGTAATAATCATATCATCAACATAAATCAGCAAGCAGGTAATGCACATCCCCCTCCTCTTCAAGAACAGAGTGTGGTCTGAGTTACTCTGCACATATCCATACTTTTTCATTGCTAGAGTAAATTGTCCAAACCATGCACGGGGAGATTGTTTCAGTCCGTACAAGGCTTTCTACAATCGGCACACATCCCCAGATCGAAAGTCATCAGAAAAACCAGGTGGTCCCTCCATGTATACCTCCTCTTTTAAGTCTCCATGAAGAAAAGTATTCTTCACATCAAACTGATGCAGTTGTCAGTCCTTGTTAGCTGCGATAGAGAACAACACCCAAATGGTATCTATCTTGGCTACGGGTGAAAAAATCTTAGAGTAGTCCACCCCATATGTCTGGGTGTACCCTTTCGCCATCAGTCTTGCCTTGTACCTCCTAATAGAGTCATCAGCTTTCCTCTTTATAGTAAATATCCACTTGCACCCGACTGGGCGCTTCCCAGGAGGTAGTTTCCTCCTATCCCATGTCTGGTTATCTCTTAATGCTCTCATCTCAGTTTCCATAGCCATCTTCCATTCTGGAATTAACATCGCATCCTCAACATTCCTTGGTACCTCCTCTCCGTATAAGGACAACACAAAAGAACGGGCTGATGGAGACTCACTCCCCCTGAACAAATTAGCCATAGGGTACTTTTTCATGCTCGGAATATGGTCTGGTAAATATATCCGTGCAGCTATGCCTCTCGTACTCCGAGAAGGGAGAATTTGGACCTATTTGTTGGACCTGATCGGGGATGGCGAGCCCTCTCTGACCTCATCACTGGATGGAGGGGACACCGTGTCATCAGCAGGCTGCATAGATGAGCACTCTACAGGTATAGGGTGAGCTAAATCAACTGAATCAGAAGATGGGCATACCTCATCGATATCCGAATGCGGAATGGCACTGGGCGTAGGGACGGCGGACGACGGAGATGGCTGTACCGGTGGGATGAGTGGAGATAGTCCAACCCAATCTAGTGAGTCACTCTGAGTCTCCTCCTGACTACTAGATAGAACTGCCGGGTAAAAGAACTCAGACTCCACGAAATCACAATGCACAGTAGTATATACCTTCTTTGATATGGGGTCATAACACCGATACCCCTTCTGATTCACTCCATATCCGATAAATACACACTTCAGAGCACATGCTTCCAATTTAGTCCAATGAGATCGAGGTACATGCACAAATACTGAACATCCAAACACCCTCGGAAGTAAAGTAAGGTATGTGGGGACTTTATGGTGTGACGACAGTACCTGTAAAGGTGTCTGTGATTGGAGAACTTTGGTCGGTAGGTGATTAATGAGATAGGCAGCCGTGTTAACCGCCTCGGGCCAAAACTCCAGAGGAACACACGACTCAAGCATCACTGCCCTCGTAATTTCCAATAAAATGCAGTTTTTCCGTTCCACAATTCTATTTTGCTCAGGAGTGTAGGGACACATAGTTTGGTGAATCAGACCCCTGACTAAGAAAAATTCAGACATTGCTTTATTCACAAATTTGCCTCCATTATCCATACAAAAAACTTTCATCCCAGATCTGAACTGAGTCATAAGCATTTGATAAAATTGCACAAATTTTCCATAAACTTTGGACTTCTCTTTCAAAAAATAAATCCAACACGTACGCGTGCAATCATCAACGATAAGTAAATAATAGCAAAAACTTCCCCCACCTAGAATAGGTGCAGGTCCCCAAACATCCGCATGAATAAGCTCAAAAGGTCTTTCAGCATGAGATAAACTAGTAGAAAACGAGGTTCGATGAGTCATTGCACAACAACATGCATCACACTGAATCGGAAAACGAGTAAGTCTAGGAAATAAAATCCTAAGATAACCATCTGACGGATGTCCCGGACGACGATTCCATAGCCTCTCTTTCTAATCTGGTGTAGCTGCCAGAGTACTTCCACATGCTATTACTTCATCCACATAGTACAGCCCATTTCGTTCACTACCACGCCCAATGACCTCCTTTGTCCGAATATCCTGCAATACACAAAATGACGGATACATCATCACAGTACAATTCAATTCCCGTGTCACATGACTAATAGAGAGCAGTTTATGTGAGAGTGAGGGCACAAGAAGGCAGTTGGATAATTTAAGCAGCGGAGTTATCTCAATCGTCCCTACTCCCGTAACAGATAATCTCTCTCTATTAGTGGTTTGAATTATTTGCTTACGAGGGACCTGAGACCCAACAATGTCAGTAGAATCATATGTAACAGTGTCAGTTGCACCACAATCGAAAATCCAATTTTTGGACTTTCGGGACGAGCCTAATAACGCATACAAAATATCATCATCAAAATCTCCAAAACACCCTTCGCCAAAAAATCTGGATGCAGTCGAACTTGGGCTCGGTTTTAAGCTACTGGATTGGGCCGCGACGGAGATACCAGCCCATCGTTTTAGACTTGGCCGTAAATGGATGGATTGGGTTGTGGCTTTAAAAACCCGTCGACTCAGTCCCATATCTTGTCTGTCTCCTGCAATCTGATTTATTCGGTCCATCTTTCTTCCTTCACTGTTAGCACTGTTCGGCCCAAGTCGATAATATCGAGACAATACAGATAAATTCTTACCCTCTCCAAGATCGTCGCCATTTCGCCTTCCTCCGTTCACCCTTTGCTTCTCAGAAGTGTCACAGCGGCCATTACCGGTCCATTGCCTTCTGATACTGGCCGTCAAAACATGATTTTAGCTCAAAACATGCTCATTTCCACTTTATTATCAAAACGGGTACATGCTTAATTTTGTAGCAACTTGTGCTTAATTCACCTCACGTTTTTGTTAGGAAGTGATCAAGCATGCCGAGGGATTTATTTTATGTTCAAATCTGCCCAAACTTATAAGAAAAATTGTTCAAAAGTGCAGATTTGGCCAAGACACAAAAATCGGACCATGAAGCCACAAGGATTACCTTGACCGTGAACACAAGGGTCAGTGACCCGCTCCTCATGGCTGCAGCCCCAGGTCAGTTTGGCCGGTCCAAGCATGCTTATACATGTCTAGGAAGTGGCTAAAGCTTGAGCTAGAAAGATCCACTCACTCTTCCAAAAGTTGCCTCACCCATTTTGGGAAAGAAGTTTGGAATTACTTGAAGGCCCTTGCAACAATCATATCTCTCTTGTCCCTGCATGGTTAAAGCTGTAATTTCACCAAGAGAGAGATGAAACACTCCTCTACAAGTTTCATATTTGAATCCAATCCATTTGGGATGTGTATGGTCGAGATTAAAGCAAGAACAACATGCGAGCTGCAGTTCGCGAGAAGTTACTGATATAACCCTTTCGTTGCTGATATTTCAGTGTACACTTCGAGGTCATGGGGGTAAATTCACACCACAGATAGCCCTTGAAGTTTTAAACAAGTTCTATTTACACTTCAAATGCAAAGAACACAGCGGAACCATGGTTTGGAACGCAACTACATGAAGTGGTCAAACTAGAACATTATCTAAAAGAACCCTGAATTAAGTGTGCTGTTCCAGCAAAAACCGGAGGGGGCCCGAGGTAAAAACACTCCAAACTAATGCCCTAAGGTGGAAAGAGGTCCTCACACCAGCGAGACATCCAAATTTTGAGCGGACACTAGAGCTTCTTGGCTGCGTAAGGAGAAGAACGCAGGAGGAAGAAGAAGCTGCACAACTCTCGGATTTGGCCACCGTTTTTCAATTCCTTCTTATTTTTATGACTCTTTTTTGTATTACAACTCTTTATTTGTATGTTTTAGCTCCTGTTATGGGCTAAACCTTGTAGCTTGAGGCTCGGTTGAGCCTCCTTATGAAACCATGACTATTTAGCTTACGAAAGTATGTTAGTTTACCTTGAAATGTATGTGTGTGCTTGAGTTGTCACTTGGGTGTGGTTTAGGCCTGAATTTACACTCAATAAAGGTGGTCTAGGTTGGAAACAAGATCACAAGACCTAGCTCCTACAAGAGGCACATACAGACTATCGTCCTTGGGAGTATAGCACCCCTAACTTGTAGTGTCACAATAGGGATAGTTCAATTGCACTCAAGGTCACCAATATATGGCTGGTCGAGGTTGAGATCTATAAAAACCACACATTGAGGTTTAGAGTGAGCCAAGTGCTAACCCAAGAGCCTTGGTAAGCATAGAAGTCCCGTGATGCAAAGATAGGTGCACTAACTACTAGATTGAGTTAGAAATGGCATGTTACATAGGGAGGTGGTATACCATAGCCTCAAGCATTCTCTCATTATTGTAACTCTCTAAATTTGTGATTTGGTTGTTGAAAAGTCTCAGATTGGTTGAGCTTTTGTCTAAGAAAATCTCGGATCACCCTTGTTTCTAATAACTCTCGGATCATGGCATGTTGTTGTGTTATGCTTTGATGCTTTTGATGTTATTGGACCACAATAGGATATCTTCAAGCCTTGTTTAGTGTTTAGTTGCATTTCATTTGATTTAGAGTAGTGACATCTCAAATCATCATAGTTACTGTGAAAATGTATTCGGAAAGCATGTGCTAGATCTACTCCCTTTGGAGATGACCCTTGCTAGCCAAGGAATTACTACTTGTATGGCTATGTATACTTGCATATCTTTTTATCACATCAGCAACAAACCAAATACTTAAGCATTTCTCTCCATTGGGTTCATCACAAATCTCTTTCCTGTGTAGCTTGAATGCTCGTGACACCATTCTTGCTACATTCCTTTCGTTTCGTTCATGTTTAGTTGTATTTTAATTTAGTTATTAGTTTAGCAAAGCCACTTGTAATGATTTCGGTTACTTTAATGTTTTGTTGTAAATTAAGCATATTTTGGACTACTTTACATAGGATATGATCTTTACTTGTCTTAGTAAAGATACTACTTGAGACCGTGTGTACTTGCACAAGCATTACACTTTGCACTAATTAATTCAAGTGAGCTGATATGCATCCCTCCAAATATTCAGAAGTTCACCGAGTTGAATCATCTTCTGTCATTCGTTTATCCTGACCTTATAGTTGCCTCCACATCAACACTATCCTATCAAACAGACAAATATATCATTGCTCCTCAAAATGATGTTGAAATTATAAATGGTGTAGCATTATAAACCTTTCTGGTCAATCATACACATATTTAGCAGCAGACAATATTTCAAAAGCTGACGGTGCTAATCCTGTAATAAAAAATTGCTATCCGAATGAGTTTCTCAACTAACTCAATCCAACTGGCTTACCTACTTTCCGCATTGAATTGAAAGTAGGTTGTCCGGTCATACTGTTAAGAAATGTTGCTCCCAAATGCAGTCTATGCAATGGTACCAGAATGATGGTTACTACATGCAACACGCGTGTTATTGAAGCTATGATACTTACCGGGTAAAAGGCTAGACATTTGGAATTCATACCACAAATATCTTTAGCTTCAACTACATATGAGTTGCCCTTTCTAATTAGGACGCGCCAGTTTCCACTCTGCCTAGCATATGCAATGACAATAAATAAAGTACAAGGCCAATCCTTAAAGTATGTGGGAATCGACTTGCGAAATCCCATATTCAGCCATGGCCAAGCGTATGTTGCTTTATCCAGGTGCACTTCTTGCTACAGACTCGATCTACTTCTACCTACAGATAGAAATGGATGCACTGAAAATATTGTCTACCAGGAAGTTCTATCCTGAGTAAGTTTCTTACCATTATGTTCATATTGCCATTGTTTAACTAGCTATTATGATAGAGCCATTGTTTTCCACATCTGATATAGATTCGCATACATGCAGATTCTGGATATTTGTTGACTGGAAGAAAAGCAAAAGGCAAGCCACTTGGTCTAGCTTTGGTTATTTTCATTCAGTCTGATCATCATGTTGTTTTGCTTTTATGAGTCTCATTATTAATGCCCAAAGAGTTGTTTCTTGGAACATATTTGTTTTGCATTTTACTCCCTATTTTCTTCTTATATGCATTTTGCTGTCCTAATTTCTACAATGAAGGCAGCTGTCTGCGATGGGCCTTTGCTGCTATACTGCGTTAGGTAGAAAATGCAGGTAGCTGTCTGCAAATTGATGACACACCTAGTGGATATCCCAATTCGGTCATCAACTTTCTCAACCACGGAATTTCTGTCAAACCTCTTGCAATGCCTCTTAACTAAGCTTCCGCACTAGATAGTGCATCAACTTTTTGTTTCTTCCTCTTCTATGTCACTAAATTACCTCCAACAAAGGTAAGGTATCTAGAAGTGAATTTTCAATTTACCGGATTTCCTGTCAAATCAGCATGAATATATGCCTCAATTACCAAATGTCCATACTTTCGACAAATCACTCTGATGTCCGGTGAACCCTTAAGGTATCTCAGAATTCTCAATGTAGCCTCCATACATTCTTTTTGAGGTTGATGCATGAACAAGCTCACAATTCCAACAACATAAGCTATATCCGGTCACGTATGGACAAGTATATCAACTTACCAACTAGATGTTAATACATTGTCTTGTCATATAACTCACCGCCCTCCACCAATCTAAGACGATGATTTGACATCATGGGTGAATCAATAGGCTTGCATTCTAATATTCCTGTCTCAGTAATAAATCAAGAATATATTTTTTCTGAGTGATATAAATACCTTATTTCGATCTCAATACCTCAATTTCCAAAAAATATGGTAAGTTTATATTTTTCTATCATTTTAAGCTTAATTATCATATCATTATCATTAAAACATACTCTCTTCACTTATTTTGTGACTTGATCTGTGCTCAAATGTTGGATCTAGGTCTATGCAACATTTGCTCGTGTTACATGCAACGTTTGGAGCGAAATCGAGTCAAATGTGCATGAGGAGATAAAACGAATCCCATTCAGGAAAAGGGTCAAAAGAGAGCAAAAAGCAACCTTGCCAAAACCAAAATTTGGCAGCAACTTGTACCGAGCGTAACTCTCGTTTTACTGGGCCAAATGACCTGAAATTTCTACACAAGAAAGAGCAGCAAGGCTTTATCCTAGTCCAATTTACAAAACACGATTCGGAGTAGTCAGTTAGGGCATACATGCAAAATACCTGAGCTGCACAAACCATCCGCGAGGAGGAGGAGGAAGTCTCAAAGCATGTTGATTTTGAGGATGAAGATAGTGGTTTTGGATTTGTATTTCTTCTTGGTAGCAGCTCATGTATGTTTTTGTATAGTTTTTATGGATTAAATCTCTTCACTTGCTGGTTTTTTATGGTTGTGTTAAGTTTTACATATTCTTGAGTTGTTTGGACCAAAATAGCATGAGCTTATTTAGGTGATTTACACTTATTGTGGGAACACTGTGTAGATCCGACACTAGGCACTTCCACACTGGCGCCCTTGGAGGACGACCCCTAACTTGTGGTGTCATATCCAAGGAATTGTCCATATTGTGACCTTTAATTCACCAACACACTAGTGGTGAGGCTGAGAGGCAAAATTCCCTTTGTGTTGGGCTAGATTGATTAGTAACCTCAGAAGAGAGCTAGTCATACTTGGGTTCTGTGGTCATAGAACGACAAAGTATTGAGTATTTAATACGTAGATTCTTACATTTGCATAGTAGCTAGGTAATACACCATAGTCTTGAGTTGCCCTTCTCCATTATTGTTATTTCCATGTTCTGATTATTCTCCTGCTTACAAACTTTCTTAGTTACTTTATTTTAGTTACTTTTGTTTAGTAGTTTGTTAGATAAACTCCTCTTGAAGTGTTTGGTCACTATGCTATATATATTGTAGATTTTGAGCATGTTTAGAGAATTACTCCATGTGGATATGATCTAGGACTCATCCTAATATTACTTGCAGACATGTGTATACTTGTACATTAGTTGTGACTACATTTGTCACGACAAAATACTTCAACTATCCAAGATCTTTCATCTCAAACTCTTACAAATGCTTTCTCAAATCCTGAATCTCATCATGGTCATCTCTTTTTATCACCATAGTATCCACATATATAATCAATCAAGAAATCCCTTGCTGTGTCCTTTTATGAAACAGAGTATGATTGAAGTTACTCTGTGTATATTCACACCTCCTCATCACCACAGTAAAACGCTCAAATCATGCCCTAGTGACTGCTTCAATCAATAAAGAGCTTTCTTCAGTCTACATGCCTCATGGGGTAGAAAGTACTGAGAGAACACAGGTAGTGGCTCCATGTAAACATCCTCCTCAAGATCCCCATGCAAAAATGCATTCTATATATCAAACTGATGTAAAGGTCAGTCTCTATTAGCTGCAATGGAAAACAAAAAATGAATAATATCAATCTTGACTACATGAGAGAAGGTTTCAGGGTAGTCAACTTCATAGGTTTGAGTATAGCCTTTGGCCACAAATCTCGACTTATATCTCTTAATCAAGCCATATGCCCTCTTGTTAATAGTGAACACCCATCTGCAGCCTACATATGTCTTTCTTTCAAGCAATCTGCATCTCTTCTAAGTCTTATTCTTCTGCAAGGCACTCATTTCAACATTCATCGCCTCCTTCCATATCAGAATATGTAATGCACCTACCACTTTTCAAGGGACATCCCCCTTGATATAGAGCAGTAAAGAATGCTGTTGAGGATGCAGTCAATCTCCCCCTGAAAAGGTTAGCCATAGTATATCTGGTAGACCCATGAACATCATAAGCACAATATCTCTTGGCATGAATACCACATGTACTCCGAGGACGAAGTACTCGTGTCGGCACAAAATCCTGAGCTATAATAGGAACATCTGTAAAATCATCCTCAACAACACCATAAGAATCCAAATTAGAGTCATCTGGGCCAGAGATACTTACAGGAATATCTGGAGGAGAATCATTCAAAGGTGACACGACTCTTAATGATACTATGTCGTGCATGGGTGGTGATGGAGCTGATATCCACTCGAGTAGGTCATATGACTTTTTTCCCATGTTGATAAGCCTAAATAGTATATCATTTTATGCTTATTTATTATATCATTTCTTATCATCATTTGGCAACTACACTTTGTTTGTGGTTAATTTGTGCTTAAATGTTTAATTCTAGGTCCATACAACATGTGCCCATGTTCCTTGAAATATATACAACAAAAAGGCCCAATAAGTAGCAAAAGAAAGGCTCATATGCAAATTTTGGGAAAAGAGTGAAGCTTCTTCAAAAAGCTAGTCCAAACTTCCACAAGAAGCTTTAACTAGTAAAAAAGGCCAAGTATTTTATCACAATCTTGAAGACTACACCACTTTTCACACATGGGGAGTTGGTGAACGAAATATACACTCAAAATAGACCCAAAACTCCACTATATAAAGGAAGAAGGTTGTCCAAGAATTCTCACCATACAAATACATACACATCCGTGACGAAGAGCTCGCGGGCCGAAAAGAGGGGGCTGTGGGACTTGTTGATCTCGGTGATGAAGATGGAGGCTTGGAGCTTGGATTTCGTCTTGGTAGCGGCCCATGCCTTGAACATGGGCTGATTTTGTGAACTCAAGGCTCAGTTGAGCTGAATCTATGTTGTTCTTATTTTGATTTATTCAGATACAATGTTTTAGCTTTATCTTTTATGAATGAATGTGCTTATTTACATTTTGAATGAGATATTGAGTTTTCTTGCATGTTTACCTTCTACTAGGTTTGTTCTTACACTTATAGTTGTGAGAGTCGTGGCTCAATGTGTGGCAAAATGAGTTATTAAGTGAGTAATATCATTCGTATGAAAGCTAGCCTAGATTAGAAGTTTACATGTTATCTTGTTTATATTGGAACTATTGCCCAGAAACACGATCACAAGGGCAAGAGTAGATACTAAACACAACCACACTTTCCGTCCTTGGGGTATAGCACCCCTAACTTGCGGTGTCACTCACTTTGTGGTTCTACATTTAGCAAAACTAAGCATAACATGGTTAATGAATCTAAAGATGCATAGTGAGACAACAAACCAAAGCCTTGAGCATTTCTTTCCATTGTGTTCATCACCTAAATTCCTTTCTTGAATGCTCGTGACACCATTCTTGCTACATTGCTTTCGTTTTATTCATGTTTAGTTGCATTTTAGTTTAGTTAGTAGTTTAGTGAAACTACTTGTTATTATCTCCGTTACCTTGATATTTAGTAGAGCTGATATGGGACACGAAAAGCATCCCACGAACACATCACGAACACTCACAAAGCACACACACATTGGTGTGTGTGTGTGTGGGACCCACGCATGTGTGAGTTGGCGTGCCTGTTTCGTGGGATGCTTTTTGTGTAGCATATCATTTTTGGATATTTAGTTGTTAGTTAAGCATGTTTTGGACTTACTTCCATGGGAGATGACCTTTACTTGCCTTGGTAAAGATACTACTTGAGATCGTGTGCACTTGTACAAGCATTACACTTTGCATCTATCAAGTTTTTGGCGTCGTTGCTGGGTAGTAACTGCCCAATTCGTGTTTTAATTTGAAACAGATTAGCATAGTTGATCTTCATTTTCAGTTTTCCTTTAGTTTACTAATTTATTTCTTCTTTTTCTTTGGTTGGTGTTTGCAGGTTGTAGGTACTGCCATTAGCATAAACGAGATCCATTATTTTTGGCAAAAAGATTATGAGTTCATTTCTGAGGCTTGGGAGCATTTTAAAGAGCTTTTGAGGAGTTACCTTGACCAAGGGATTCCGCACTGGAGGTAGATCAAAGTATTCTACTTGGGTTTGAATCAAAGTGTAGTAAGATATGTGAATAATGTTGCTGGTGGCTCTCTCCTAAGCCTAAGTTACAGCCAAGCCTATTCATTGTTTGAAGCTTGGCCCCAAACTTGTTGGGTGGATAATCTTGTGGCTGCTGTGGCTGAAACAACCAGGAATTACTAGATGCTCTCATTCAGCTAGCTACTCGGATTCGTGCAGATTTAATTGTGGGCGAGCATCACCATTGCCTTGTTGTTGAAATCCTCACTGAAGTATTGTTTGAAGAGTTGGGGTACATCCAAATGACCAGTCATTTGAACAGCAAGTCACTTGAGGTCCTCCAAGAACCTCAAGTGGGTGCTTAGTATGGTTGAAAGAAAGACACAACACCATCCTCCAAACTTCAACTCGCTCTTACAGGCCAAGGATCTGGACAAAAAGCCATTACCTGCAAGGAAAGGACTGCTTTCAACTTCGGCGATGCATTTTTTGGATGAAGGATAAGCCCACTTGAAGAGCTCGATCTGAAGACCTTAAACTCAGAGCTTCTTGGGAGGCAACCCAATTCAGATAGTTAGTATTTTGTTGTTTTTTCTTTTAGTTTTCTTATCATCTTTTTTGCAGAATAATACAAACAAGCCCGAGCTCAATTTAAGTGTGGGGTGAAACACCCCTCGGATCAATAGCTTCCAAGGATCAAGAAGGCTTTTCCAGTGCCAAACACAAGATATGCAACAGCACACTAGGTTGTGTTGCTCTTTGCCCTTTGTTTTTCAAATTCTATAATTGTTTTGTTCACTTGAGGACAAGTGAGATTTAAGTGTGGAGTGAGGTGTAGCATATCTTGGCATCATGTTCTATCATGTTCATTCATTCATATACTTGATGCAAATTGGCCCATTTTTTCGCTTTCATTGCTTGATAACTCACAACCTTGCACACTCATATAAGATTGGTTAAATGCTCACTATGCATGCTTACTTAATTTTTGCTGGAATGACTTATCTATGCTTATTTGGAGGATGAAACTGGATTCCTCATTGGGGTGTATGGTGGTAGTGCATTAGTTGAGTAGCATCTGAGGCTAAGTGTTTGCATTTTTGAATGAGGGAAGGGAGAGATACAGGCTCCAGTTCGATCTAAATGAGGTGATTTTGGTGAACCTGCTCTTGACACTATAATTTGAATGAAAGGCCAGCAAAAGCTTGATCATGAAGGATGATGAAAGAAAAGTTTGAAAGCTAAAGAAGCAATCAAAAGAAGGAAAAAAGACCTCACAAAACAAGAAGATCAGGGATACATCTAAACAGCAAAGCTGTCAAAGCAAAAATTCTCTGTATCCCCCTTGGAATCACATATGGAGGCCTTGGATCCTATCAGTTTAAAGCTAAAGTATACCAGGATGCATACACGGAGCCCACAAAGATTAGCAACAATTAAAGAAAGAACTGAGCTACAACACAAGTTGAAAAAGAAAATCATTAAAGAAGAAGAAACAAGACAAAGAAAGAGGGCCAAGAGCGATTGATTGCCATTATCCTTCATTCAGAATGGACATAGAGGACTGTCCACGCTTTATTTAAGCCAAAAATGAGAGGTCATGATGATCTGTTCCAACTCCATCAAAGAAAAGAGTCCTCACCTATACACTTATCCTTATTTGAGCATGATGGAGTTGAGGCTTAGCCTGAGATTGTTACGAAAGCTCATGCACTAGGATAAAGGAAGTTAATGAGGAGTTCGGCTAGTCCCTAGTGAAGCGGAAAATAGGCTCAAGAAGACACAATCAGAAGCTGCTAGGAAGACATGAACCATGATGATGTAGAGTGATGCCCCCTCCTTCCAGACTCCTTCTGATGAGCCACAAAGATGCACATATACATTTTATCCAAGCCATTATACATACCAGATACACCTACACCATGCATGATACATTCTAGACTTTGATCTCATGCATTGATTTCATGCATTTATGTTTTCTTGATTGCATCTCTTGTTATTCTTAGTGATTATATGCTTGAGGACAGACATGATCGATAAGCCTAAATTGTATATCATTTTATGCTTATTTATTATATCATTTCTTATTATTATTTGACAACTACACTTAGTTTGTGGTTAATTTGTGCTTAAATGTTTAATATTCTAGGCACATGCAACATGTGCCCATGTTACTTGAAATATATACAACAAAAAGGCCCAACAAGGAGTAAAAGAAAGTCCCATATGCCAATTTTTGGAAAAGAGTGAAGTTTCTCCAAGAAGCTAATCAAAGCTTTAAGGCAAAGTATCTTATCACAATCTTGAAGACTACACTACTTTTCACACATGGGGAGTTGGTGAACGAAATATACACACAAAATAGCCCTAAAACTCCACAATATAAAGGCCAACACTTGGAGGGAAGAAGGTTGTCCAAGAATTCTCACCACACAAATACATACACATCCGTGAAGCAGAGCTCGCGGGCCAGAAAGAGGGAGCTGCGGGACTTGCTAATCTCAATGATGAAGATGGAGTGTTGGAGCTTGGATTTCATCTTGGTAGCAGCCCATGCCTTGAGCATGGGCTGATTTTGTAAACTAAAGGCTCGATTGAGCCGAATCTATGTTGTTCTTATTTTGATTTATTCGGATACAATGTTCTAGCATTATCTTTTATGAATGAATGTGCTTATTTACATTTTCAATGAGATATTGAGTTCTCTTGAAAGTTTATCTTCTACTAGGTTTGTTCTTGCACTTATAGTTGTGGAGAGTCGTTGCTCATTGTGTGAAAAAATGAGTTATGAAGTGAGTAACATCATTTATGTGAAAACTAACATAGATTTGAAGTTTACATGTTATCTCGTTTATATTGGAGCTATTGCCTAGAAACACGATCACAAGGGCAAGAGTAGACACTAAGCACTATCACACATGCCGTCCTCGAGGTAGAACATCCCTAACTTGCGGTGCCACACACCTTGTGGTTCTAAATTGATTAAGCTAGGCATTGGATATGTTTAATGATACATGAACACATAGTTAGGCATACCTATGCCTTGAGTTACTCTTCTTCATTATTGTTATCCTCATGTTCTGATTGTTATTGTTCCCCTTCTCCTTACTTGCTTTCATAGTTTGTTTTATTTAATTCTGTTTAATAGTTGTAGCAAAATACCCTCGAAGTGTTCGATCACTAAGCTATATATATTGTAGATTGTGAGCACGTTTAGAGCATTACTCCTTGTAGATATGACATAGGACTCACCCTAGAATTACTTGCAAACATATTTATACTTGCGCATTAGTGTGATTACATTTGTCTCAATAAAATCACAATGAATAGTGGCGAACATAAGGTGAGTAACAGGATCAAAACATCTATACCTTTTCCAATTGACTCCATACCTCATAAAAACACACTTTACTGCACAAACATCAAATTTAATACGACTGCCCTTTGGGATATGCACAAAAACCGAACACCCAAATATATGTGGAGTAAGATTGAGGTATGGGGGAACATGGGTGCAAGAGGATAGACTCTGAAAAGGGGTTTTTAACTTCAGGATGATAGTGGGCAATCAATTTGCTAGATATGTTATTGTAGCAATAGCCTTAGGCCAAAAGTGAGTAAGGATACAAGATTCAAGCATAAGAGTTCGGGTAATCTCTAAAAAATGATTCTTGCATTTAGCAACATCGTTTTGCTCAGTAGTATGTGGACAAGTAGATTGGTGAATAAGACCATGTGTAGAATAAAACTCAGCCATAGGATGATTAAAATACTCTTCCCCATTATCAGACCTCAAAACTTGAATAGTACTCTCAAACTATGTACGAATCATATGATAAAAATGTTGAAACTTCTCAAAAACATCATATTTTTTTCTCAAAAAATAAACCCAACTCAATCTAGTGCAAACATTAATAAATAAGACAAAATATCAAATATCATTCTCCCAACATGAGCTGGACCCCAAACATCAGAATGAATAAGCGACAATGATATAAAAGAACGAGTAGTAAACCAAAGCAAACATACTCAATAAATCCCGCCCTTAGGCAGGGTCTGGGGAGAGTAGGATATACGCAATCATACCCCAACTCTCAACTAAATGGGGAAATTATTTCCGTGGAGACCCCAGCTCGAAAGAAAATAATAATAATAATAATAATTAAAAGGAGAAGAAAATATAACTGAAATATCTACTTACTCCAACCATGCACTACATATATAACGAAATAAATAAATATCTACACAAATAACGAATAACCTAAATAACTACATTCTACTCTTAATAGATGAAAACCTATCCACTAGTATGTCTCACTTCTTTCTATCAGTCTAGAGGTCAATAAGCAAATAACTACTCTATATAGTCTCACGTATCTCTAACTATAATATGACGTCTCGAACTCATCCTATCAGAGGTCATGTCCTCAGAGAGGTTTAATCCTACTAAATCTAACTGAATCTGCTCCTCCCATGTCCTCTTAGATCTCCCCCGCCCTCGTTGCTCTTCGACTTGTAATACTTTGACTCTCTTGACTGGCTCATCCAAACTCCTTTTGTGTACATGTCCAAACCATCGTAACCTTCCCTCCTTCAGTTTGACACTTATAGATGTGACATCTAGTGTATCTCTAAAGAACCCATTTGGAATCTTGTCTAATCTCGTGCGACCACATATCCACCTTAACATCCGCATCTTCGCCATTTCAAATGTCCACGGATGTGAATGTCCCATAGCCCAGCACTCTGACCCGTAGAGTATTGCCGGTCTTATAACCGTTATATAAAATTTTTCCTTTAACTTGAGTGGGACTTTTTTATCGTATAACACTTCAGTAGCCGACCACCATTTCATCCATCCGACCTTAGGCAATGGATAACGCTGCCTTCCACATATCCATCCTTTTGTATGATGGATCCTGGATACTTGAAATTATCTTTCTGTTGGAGGGCCCAGTTCGCAATTATAACTTCCATTCTACTTTCCTCTGTTTCATTGGCAAAATTGCATGTCATATACTCCATCTTTGAGCGACTTGATACTAGAGGGAAAAGATGTTCTATGAGCATTAACCAAAGCACATGTCTCACAATTTAGATGAATATGAGAAAATTCAAGAAATTATGTGTGAAGTTAGCTATCAGATGGATAACGTAGACAGTGATGCCAAAGTCATCCTTTGTGTGGTGGAGCTCTGAATAGTGAGGGTATGGCTAGTATGGGTGACCTCATCGACATAATATAATCTAGCCCGCTCAGTGCCACATCCAATAATCTCACTCATCCGAATATCTTGGAGAACACAGAAAGATGGATACATAATTACTTTGCAGTTCAATTCTTTAGTCGCAAGACTAATAGAAAGTAATTTATGTGAGAGAAGGCACAAATAAACAATTAGAGCATTTAAGGGTCAGAGTAATCTCAATCTTTTCGGATCTCTTAACCAGAACAAGTTCATAGCTAGCTGTATAAATATGACTTTCCAAGAGTCCTAATTAACAATAATATTAACAACGCCATACGTAACAACATAAAAAACCTTGTAATCAAAAATTCACTTAGAATTTTTTTGCATTGGCTCCCGAACATGAATTAATAGATGATAAATCACCGGCATATCCAAAACACTCCAAAGAAAAATATTTGCCCCATTTAAAAAAGGAGAGCATGATGCTTTCGTCGATTTTGCGGGATGGTGTCTGAATCCGATTATGTGTATCAAGCTCGATTAAATGGGGGAGAAGAGAAGACGAGCCCTAGATATGAATTGGGAATTGATCTGAGCAAATGTAAGGGCTTGAGCAAAAATATTGCACAAATTGTACAATTTGTAAAAATGAATATAATATTTAGTTACCCACAAAAAAAGGATAGCATGAAAGTAGGCAAATTTTTAAAAATGCCCTGTCAGATTTTAAAATTTTTAAAATTTTCCTCTTACTCGCTCCCGGAGCGAGTAAGAGGGGTTACTCGCTCCCGGAGTGAGTAACTTTTTGATGTTACTCGCTCCGGGAGCGAGTACGTTCTTAATTACCCTAAAACAGGTAATTAAGAACTTACTCGCTTCTGAAGCGAGTTAGTTTAAAATTTTACTCGCTCCGGAAGCGAGTAAGGTTGACCGGCATGAAACTCTGTGCAGGTCAACCTTACTAGCTTCGAGAGAGAGTAAGCTTTGTGGCGTCAATTTTCCCCCCATTTTGTACTCGTTTCGGAAGTGAGTAAGGCTACCAATAAATACACCCCCATTCCTCCAAATATCACACCA
>JAOYMZ010028881.1:0-11177 GCA_025802335.1 Pinguicula primuliflora | reverse complement strand
TGCTGGTGCATCAGGGAGTTTAAGTTTCTGGATAAAACATCTGCAGCTATAACAAATAATGCAGGAGACAAAGGGTCTCCCTGTCTTAGTCCTCTTGAGGAGCTAAAATATCCATGAACCTGTCCTTTTATGACTACTGAAAAACAGCAAGCAGATATAATGCGCCATATCATATCAATGAAATTTTCAGAGAATCCAAACGCACGCAACACTTTGATTAAGAAAAACCAAGAAACCCTGTCAAATGCTTTAGCCATATCTAATTTTATTGCTAGGTTAAAACCAGTTTGTTTTTTGTCTAGAGTGTGCATCATTTCCTGAGCTAGCAATATGTTATCGGTTATTGGCCTTCCTTTTACAAATCCACTCTGTTGAGGGGATATGATGTAAGGAAGGATGGTAGCTAGTCTTAAAGATGAGATCTTTGTTATGATTTTCTGCGAAAAATTGCAGAGACTTATGGGTCTAAAGTCCCCACAAGTTTCTGGGTTATCAACTTTCGGTATTAGGCTTATGAGGGTGCTTGAAATTGCCCCTCCTAGCTCCTTGCATGCAAAAAAAGATAGGATAGCTGCATATACATCAAGTTTTACAATTTCCCAACAATGTTTATAAAAGTATCCTGTAAACCCGTCAGGCCCCGATGAACTGTCACAGTCTAACGAAAAAGTAGCACTTTTAACTTCCTCCATTTCTGGCCAGATAGTTAGTGAATTGTTCATGTCTTGGTCCACCATCTTTGGGATTTTAGCTAGCATATTTGGGTTTTGTGTAGTTTCTGTGGCTGCCAGTTGTTGTCTAAAGTAGTTTGTGAATAGACTGGGCAAGTCCCTATCCTGTACCCTTTCTCCTTCCTGGTTTTTAAGTGAGGAGGCATAGTTTTTTAGTCTTCGGACTTTAACTATTCTGTGAAAAAAGTTAGAGTTCTTGTCTCCTAATTTGAGCCATTTTATTCTAGACTTTTGTTTCCAGAGCATTTCCTCAGCTAGTAAATGGTTTTTTTACCTCTGCCTGTGCTTTCATTAAGTATATCCTATCTTGAACCAGGCCTGATGCTTCATATTTGTCTTGTAATTGGGTTAGTGTCTCTTCTGAATTTTTTAGATTCTGAATGACATTTCCATAGTGTGTTTTGTTCCATGTCCTTAGTGCGTTTCTTAATCTTTTTAGCTTATAGGCTAAGATCGGGATTGGCTGGAGAGAGGGAGTGGGTTCGGACCAGTTAGATTCAACCAGTGGAGTGAATTCTGGGTGTAGCATCCAGAGTTGCTGGAATTGGAATCTTGTGGGTTTTGGTGGCTCTGATGTTTTAATTTCGATTAGGAGTGGGGCATGGTCGGAGCAGAGTCTATTTAGGTGCCTCACTGTTACACTTGGGGCTCTAAGAATCCAGTTTTCGGATACAAAAATTCTGTCCAGTCTTTTAAGGATTCTATTGTGCTTAACTGGTAGGAAATTGAGTTACTTATCCTATTCAATTATAAAACACAGTATACTTAACAAATCAATGCTGAAAACATAGATATAGTACAGACTAACCCAAAGCCGATAATATGCGAAAGATTTGCAAAACATGCTACGTAACCCCTCATCAGCATATCCTTCATGCCTGCAAACATAAGAGGCGCCACAACGGTGCACAATGGAACAGAAATCTCACAAATATAAATCGCAGCACTGGAACAAAGAAAACAATAATCATGATTACATGGGTAGCAGTACCACTAAGCGGGAGATGCAAAGATACAAAAGAGATGCAAAATAGGCGACATAACTCCTCATTAGCAAATCCTTCATGTCAATAAACCAAAGAGGTATCATAACGGTGCACAATGATACCGAAATCTCATAGATGTAAATGCCGAGCATTTAAACGAAAAATGCAACAATCATAATTATATGAACACCCACCCTCCAGATCAGCCCCGTTTAACGGTGCATATGATAAGAGTACCCAATAAAATTAATCCCATTGTCCCAAGCCTTCTTCATTTCAAAGTGCTGAGAACATAAATAACCCGAAAATGTTGTCAACAAAAGAGAAAACGTCAGAGTTCAATGAATTACATTCCACATATTCTATACAAATAAGAATTAAGAGAACTTTGTGAAATCTCATCTGGGTGTCTCAAGCAGTCTGTGAAATAGTCACACACAAATGTTGAATAACCAATATGAATTCCAAACCGTGAACACAAATATCGAAGCTTGTTATCCGGAAAGGAGGAGGAAATATTACCCAGCTAAGATCTGAATAAAATGCACCCCAAAAAGGTAAGAATCCAGAAAACACCAATTACCAATGCAACAGTGCAGCAATACTTGTCAAATTTAAGACAGTGGGGTTGAAAATATGTACTGCATTACTGGAATAATCGAAGAGGACGCTTGGGGCTTGTGAACCAAGGGAAACATTGTAATCAAAGTCTTAAAGACGTAATCGAAATCCACAAAAATCAAAATCTCACTTATAGGAACAATAGGTTACATACCAGATACAACCATCTAATAATCTGGTAATCCATACAACCATCGAGAGTTCTTACTGGCTACGAATAAGAACAAAAAATTCGATTTTTTCTAATGAAACCAAGTTGGAGTTCTTACTGCAGTAAAACTGGTAAGGCCACCAAGTCAGGATGAACAGAAGAGAATGATCTTAACAAATAAGCAACGAAGAAAGAATGTTAATCTATTTTTACATCGTAGGCCATAGCTATAAGCATTTGTTACGAAAATGTAGATGCCTCCCTCTCATCTCATCTCATCCTCTCAGATTCTGAACAGTATCCGTGAAATTGGACGGCGTGGTGCGTGGTGAGATGTGGGTTCTGTTTTTTGGGGGAGGGATTTCACTGTTACCGACAGATAATGTTAGTTGTCGTTTTGGGCAGAAATCAAACTCAAACCACTATTTTTCCTATGCCAATTTATTATAAGAGATATACAACACAGCAACACGAAGAATTTATGTAAACGTTGCTATTTTTCCTACATTTGCCTTTCATATACAAGCAGAAAAGGGTATTCACCAACATCATCTAATGTTCTAATCAAATGTTGCTTGTACCACCTCATGTTTACAACAGTGATTCTATAAGACAACTTATGCACACACAAATGCAACAATGAAAATGACCTTAACGATCAGCGGCCTTTAATCTCTCTCTTGGCTCTGAAGGCGAAATTTTTTATGGAGATCGTGTCAGCAAAGGTTAGAGGAAGTTCTTCTTCATCAATTTCGCGAGGGTCGGACCATCTCTCCACGCTGTGGCTTCCCTCATCCGAGAAGGAAATGGGTTCTTCCGGTATGTCCCGATACAAGTGCTTCAGTATGAAAAGAGCTGTATCAGGATCTCTCCAGTAGTTCCTGCACAGAGATATGCATCACGGTTTTTTTTTGGTAATTGAAATATGCATCACAGTGGGACATCAACTTCTGCTTTTCAGTTATCAGTTTATTGAAAAGAGGCTTGAGGTAAAGTTTTAGCTACTTACGTGTGGGCCGAAAGAACTGATACATAAGGGTGTCGAAAAGTTTTATCCTGTAAAACCAGATTCAAGGTTTAATGGCCTGGTGGTGTATATGGCACAGAGATGTGATAAAAATGATCACCAAAACACAAGTAAAAACTGTTAGATTGTGAAAGAGTCCTCAAATGAGGCTCCAGCATTCTATTCCTTTATATACCAAATAGAAAACGTACATGTATGAAATAAATAGAAAACGTATATAAAATACAATAAATATATACATATCTATGTACACTATCAAAAACAACACGTACTTGTAATATATAATCGACTCGCCCATCTAAACTTCCCGATAATCTCTCCATCATGTACGTACCATATGACCTTTCTACTTCCTCTTCGGTATTTTTAGATTCCTCTGTAATAGATAAAGCAAGGAGCTTCAACAGAAAGAAAAATGCATTCTTGATAATGAACCTTTTTTGGCACGTAGCATATAAAGTAATACGTCACACAGACAAATTTCAGATAAAGAAAATAAAAGTCAACCAGAGAATAGTCTACCAGATTGGTCGTCACTTGATTTTGATTCACAGATTGTCAGCACTTTAACCTATCAAAAAGCTCATATTAAGATCCGATAATTAATAAATTACTGCAAAGTTGACATAAACTAATGAGTAGTAATAAGCTTATCTAAAAAAAACTAATGAGTAATAACTATATCCATATAAATTCACAAGGTTCAGTTTTTGTAGGGCAAATTACCCACAAGTAACATGTCCAACCATGCATTTCAGGTAAAAAATAGTTTTGATGGCTTGTATAGAAGCCACAGAAGAAAAACAGTTTACCGATACCTCACCAAAAATTTAGAATTTTTACAACAAGAAGTTCAACACGAGATGATACCCACCCTTACACTGGTCAACTGGTCCTTAAAAGCCTGAGAACGAACAGCTACCCCTTCTCTAAGTTCCTTCATACGAGTGCAACGAGTAAGAGGATAAAGCAAACATAATAAAACACTTAAATGACCGGACATTTTTTTCCCATTCTTTACCTGAAACCCAACATAGAGCCGCTTCCCACCTCTATGATAAGGAATTATAAGAGGGCGTTTATGTATAAATTCCTTACAAACAAGTGGTTCGACTCTGCATGGCATCCAATGAAATGAATCTATCCAAAGAAAATCTCAAAAAATGGTAATTAGTGAAAACAGCATACCTATATGCCACAGGATCACATGGATGAAAGATATTAAACATCTGCCGACAGGCTGGCATCTCTTCATTTATGTTTTCCTCGTTCCAATATTCTTTACCTTTGCCTAAAAAACAGAAAAAAGAAACACATCTTATTTATATATTACACTAGAGTTGTATAAGTGTGCGGATAATACAAGGGACAGTTAGAATAAAGGCAGGGGAAGCATAAGAAATGAGAATCTCCAAGCCTCCAGCCTTACCAATGCCAATACGAACATTGCGCATGGATAGGAACACTCCAAGGGGAGATCCCACAGCAAAGAATGTGTCAACCTGAAAACAAAATCTAATTTGCTCATACTAGATCACCGGTAAAGGTTTCAAAATAGTCATAGTAAAAAATCTTATTCTTACCTCCACAACTCCTCATACATAAACCAGCAAACTTAAACATTAAGTATGATATTGACACCACAAGACAGAAAAAAATATTGACACCACGAAAGGCATTAGCCGACGAAAAAAGAGTTTTGTTTTTACCTTGAATAGTAATTTTGTATATCTTATCTTTGGGGTATAACTCTTGAAGGAATCTTCAAGTCCTGTTTGAATAATGGTTGGATCAGGTTGATCTCCTTGCTTCGTGCTGTTCAAAGAAACTGAAATTCATGCACATCAAACACAAATATCCATAAAAGAAAATCAATCCATGATAATTCTCCAATCACATAATTCATACCTCTGTTGGCATATTCAGCTTCACTTCCTTTAATTTGTTCTTTTAGCATATCAATCTGAAAAAAAAAGGTTCCATGGTATCACACATCAACGAAGAAAAAAGAAGAAAATTCAGAGACTACCTCTTCCTTCAAAGATTTGATAATTTCATCTTTGTCATCATCAGTGGTATCCTGGCCGTCTTTATCACATGGAATGCCAGTTTCCTGGCTACTGGTTCCACTTATGAAATCACCGTTAGATACATCCATGTCACTTGAATTGCTGGAAACTTCATCACGATTTTCATCCAACAAGGCATCATTTGTCTGCTGGCAACCAGTATCTATAATCATTGATTCATCTGATTCCGATGGCGTAGGAGGCCCTACTTGATAACTCTCCGTATGTTCTTCCACTAGGTCCGGGTTATCTGCATGAGTTACTATGTCTCCAACTCCAATATGTTTTCCCACAAGGTCTGTGTTATCTGCATGAGTGACTATGTCTCCAACTCCAATATGTTCAAACACAAGGTCTGGGTTATCTGCATGAGTGACAACACCTCCAACCCCAATATTTTCAGAGTTTTCATTCCCTTGATTTGGAAAAGATTTTGGGATTGAAGACAGGTTGCTTTCTCCAGAACTTGAAGGCTCAGTTCTTTTATGTTCTTTGTACATCCATTCCATCGGAAAGGGTGAGTATAAAGTTTCTTGATGACAGAGGATATCATAAGATAGAACACTTCCCAAAGAGTGGCCATACAATGAGACCTGACAGATTATAAGGAAAAGATAACTTAGTTCAAACATTTCCTAATCCATAAAAGACAGTTTTTTATTCTTAAAAAGGTACGTACCTTTCCATTGTAACCAGGGTTCCTTTTAAGAAACTTCAAATATAATCTGTTAAGTTGGTTACATACCTGGATGTAAATGCAAGGGCATGTAAAATTGGCATCTCCACCACGTAGTGTAATAATATTATAACATAAAAAAAAATCGTAGACCAGATTTTCATATTAAGGAATCAGATGTTTCTACCTAAATCAAACAATCGGGACAGATGAAAAATGCACGTAAAAGTGCTTAATATACAATATGTACATCAAAAAATAAGATGGGCTTATAAAGAATAACACCAAAAATCGAGGGAAGCAATTAGAAGGCTGTACCGAGTCAATGATCTCCTGGCAATATATAGGGCTCATATAGTATAAGACATCATGAACTGTTGCACTCAATGTTCGGCGTAGCCCGCGGACACTATCCAATGTGATTTTGTCAATTGCAAGTTCACCACTAAGAGTCAAGCCTTTCCTCCACTGGATAGATGAAAAGAGAGAGGGAGTCGAAAGAAGATGTAGGGGAACCCTCTTAGCTAAACGAGTCGAGTAAAAAATGTGAATGTCTCAGGAGCTTGATATCAAGTTGAGAGTGGTTGACATTTATACTTCGATGGAAAAAAGAAAAAATCCAGCATGGGTCGTGTTTCCGGAGTGGATGAGTAATGAAAATATAAATAGTATCACTGAGTACCTGACACGGAATGTAAAGAATTCTCTGCATTCCACGCTGGTAGGAAGTCAGGTGTCTCTCTTCCAGAGTTGCAGTTACAAGGCGGAAATCTCTAACATCGTCCACTAAATTAGACTTCTCCAATCTTTGGCCAATACCATGAACCATGAAAACTACATGTCGAACAGGAACCTAAACCACAAAACAATAAGACTTAATGGGACGAAATCCAGCAACTGGAAATTTTCAACACAATAGATTAAGACAGAGCTCTGGGATGGTCATAAGCAATTACTATTTTATAGATTTCACTGAAATGTCTGAATACATCTTTTGCATATATATCTTAGTTCAATTAATAGAATAGACGTTAAAGAAATTCAGGCAACGAGTTCTCTTAAAATAACTAAGCATACCTGTGAACAGTAATCATCCATTTCCTCCTCCTTCTGCTGCCGTAACTCATCCTGAAATATATTGGATGAGAAAGCAATCTAAAAAACAACATTTTGCTAGGATGACTTAGGGAAAAACAATCTATAAGTTTAAACAGCAAAGAAATGAATAATGTAACTTTCAAGTACTCAACTACAATATACACAAGATGTGGTGATATAGTTAAAGTCAAGTGTCGAATATGATACTTCCTTTTAGTAAGATTCTAACACCTTAGCTAAAAAAATTAAGATTCTAACACATGACCATAGGCCAAGCAAAGCTCAGTTAGAAGCTTAAGAAGATAGAGGAGAATTATTTCATTTTAACAAATAGAGCCAAATAAAAGCATGTTGCACACCCCTCTATAACGAGAATACAAGCATCTGAGATTGTTGAGTTGCTGGAGGATTCAATGCTTAAGGAAAATAAGCAAAAGCGGAAAAGCGCCCATAGGCCGCAAGATGCTGCACGACTCAAAAGATTCATCTTTGCCTAGAATAGTTTCTTTACTCTTGTAAAAGAGTCAAACTAGTACTTCCGGAGAGCCAAGTACATATATAAATGGCCCTAAACATCTAATGCAAAGTTATACTTATATATATATACAGTAAGCTTCTAGTGTACAACTCTTAGGTGTACAATCCTACAATTTTTCGATTTCATTTTCCGTTATCGAAATTGATCACACCAACGGAAAACTTGCATATAAGAGAATTTCTAAAACCCACTACTTAACCCAATGAGAAAGGGTTTTGAAATTTCCGGCGATGAAGTTGCCGGAACCTGAGACTTTTATTCTCTTATATACAAGTTTTCCATTTGTGTGATCAATTTCGAGAACGGAAAATGGAATTGAAAAATTATACATGGATTGTACATATAAAATTGTACACTTGAAGTTTGCTCTATGTATACATATGCATTTTTACATGCAATTTTATTCAAGATTATTTTTTGTCCCCCCTAAGATTTGTTCTCCCCACAAAATTTTTTTTGGGTCCCGGGACTGAAATTTCTGGCTCCGCCCTTGATCTAACGCACAAGATATGTTCCAATTAACATCCATTAGTACAATTATCTGTATAATGTGAATTGAGGCACCCACTAACATTGCAAATCGGGTTCACAACTGAACATCTACCTGTGTTGGATTCTGAGATTGAGGAGGAGCATATCCACGTCTTAACTTAATTGAGTTCTTCGCAAAGCCTACAACACCAGAAAAACCAGAAGATTCAACACTTAACCAAGCTTCCCATGCATCATCTTCCCCAGTAAAAAGGGCATGCAATCCCTACAACCAGAAAGCACATTATAGTCTGAATTGAAATACAGCTGAAGGTACTTTTATACTCAAAATAGGAGGCCGTACTGTGATTGAGCCTTGTAGATCGACTCTTGCTGCAAAGAGGCCTGATGGTTGAAAGGTGCGTCTATGCCACACCTGAAAGCGTGTTACCTTAGCTTCTGCTATGTGTATTTGCAGAATCAGCCTAGATCGAGTAACTTAATGCCCTCGCCAAAAGGTAAAAAAATATCTGAATAAAAAATGAAGCTAACAAATTCATCTAATTCTTGCTAGGTTAAAAAATATGGAAGGAAAAAGAAACAAATTATAATAACAGGTTCCCCCCTGATAATAATTACACATTCTTGTTGGCATATAAACTCTTTCAATATTTACAACTGAAGAAAGAGGTGGCTTCACCAATCAAAAATATTAATTCTGGTAAATTTTAAGCACAAAATTTGGCGTAAAACATAAAAGTAGCCATTCAAATGTTAAACTTTATCATGAAATACAAAATAATACGATGCCTTAGATTTCAGAAGATGCATTATGGAGTTTGAAAATTTTAGTAGAAAAAGTGGAAAATGCGTCTATACTCCAACTATTATAAAAGCTTTGCACGTTAGAAAAAGGATATATGTTAATGTTCTTATATAGATACAATAAGAAAGAGAGAGAATAGTATACAAATAAATGGATGATAAAAAAATCCTTATGGGGCTGTATAATTTAAGAAAAAAAGGTTCAACATTGATGCTCTGTAATGGAAAAGTAATGTATCAGGTTCTCCACTAAGGATGGTTTGCATGTTTTAAGTAAAACACAGAAATCATAAGAGTAGTTAAATATTTACAAGTAATTGCATATACCTACATAATCGAGTTCTTTATGGGGGAAAGAACTTTGGTCTACAATGAAGTAAATCAGTCTAACTCTTAATCCGTCTAACTCTTAATTAACCGCTTCATTTGCTCGGGTTATTCAACCTTTTATTTATAGAATTCATGAATAGCAAATCCCATTGAAATAAATGATTCACTTAGAAATATGGTCAAAGCATTTGCCAAATACCATTCCAATTCAGTAACAACAAGAAGAGGACAGTGCAAGAATAAGAGAGCACCTTGCCGCGATATGCATACTCTAACTGCTCGGAAACATCCTCGCGTAGAGGAAGCCAATCAAGACCACCTTTACGAGCAAACCAGTGACCTCTTAATACTCGCCGATTCTCTCCATTCCAGTAAACAGGAAAGCAATGCCTCTTGACCAGGTCTACCTAAAAACAATTTATAGCTTGTTGGCCCATGCAAGTGGGGCAGAAAGCAAGCATTCTTCATTGTTCACCAACTTAGATATCTATAATCCTCATTGAAATTTAAAAACACTGCTCCCGAAATAAACCAACAATAACTTCAGAAAACAAAGAACCATAATCACTTATTAACGCATAACTTTCAGATTGAGATTGACTTCCTCACATAAAAATCATTCTTATAGAATGGCATGTGCTAGTACGAAGACAAGAGAGAAGGAGACTACCTCATATAGTCCTCCTTTTACAGGAACACCAACTCTTTCCTCTTCGTCCGTAAATAGCTGCCATAGCTTCTGATCCTGTGAAGACATTGGCAGGTGCAATTTGGAACCGCTACTGGGCTGCCCCTTAGGACCTTCACTACACTCAGCATACTCTTTCCACCAACTAGAAAGCAAGTCATCCTCTCTCTGCGCATACATCCAACAGTTGACAAATGTTTTCCACATAGTGATACATCATTCAAGAGTACAGGGATAATAATAAAGCATAGAAGTATAAATTTAGATGACCTGCAAGAAAGATGCTTCTATTGCCAGAGAATCCCTCATACCAAATCGAAAATAATCTCCTTTGCCAACAATTTCTGCTCGAGGGACTGAGGCAGAGAGCTCTGCAGAGAAATAAAACAAACCAAAAGCAGCATGCATCACGAAGAATGAACATATACCAACAGCAAACATTGAACGTTGAGCAAACACCAGAAATCTTTTATCAGACAAAAGAAGCAACATGCATCCAGTTCTAATATAGAACTTCAGGAGTGATCCAAACGCAATTCAATAGTAGTAGATAATCCACACGTACATGCAATCATTTGACAGTCCCCCAATCAAAGCATGGTGCGTTACCGCTAAAATAATCAAACAACACCAAACTGAATCAAGTTGTTTCATCAGCACTAACCATTTACTCCCAACGGAACCTTGCAGAAATACCATCGAACATCGCCTCCGTCTGATGGACTCCCAGTTTGAGCAAGATACTTTTTTCTTCCTTCACACTGTTCAATCTCATGCGCCAACCTCTGTATATTGGAGGGTGTATTCTTCAACATGTCCGGTGAGGTCTCCTCCACCCCATCCGAACCGCTGACCCCCGTTTCCGAGGTCATCATTCCCTTCTTCTTCTTGTTACAAGAGGTAACGAAATGAAAAACCCACACCAAATTCCTTGAATTCCAGCTAAAAATAGAAGATTTTATCCAT
>JAOYMZ010028870.1:0-16996 GCA_025802335.1 Pinguicula primuliflora | reverse complement strand
ACTCATTTAACATCCACTTAAAAACAACTTTGATCTGAACCATCAAATTTTGATCCAACAGTCCAAATTAAAAATCGACACCATAGCATTTGGGCACGACAACTTTGTCCTCGATATCACAGGCAACGCTGTCAAGGTCACATTCGGCAGCATGTATGGCAGCAAGTATGCTTCGGAACGAACTACTAGTAGTTTTGTAACTACGACAAAAATGGAACCATGCACATTGGCGACGCTTGCGGCAAGGTTGCCCATTACGGCAAGGTCAATATTGGATGGAATTTTGACATTTGCCGTGATATGAAGGGCAACAGCAAAAAACGAGGAGTTAGTGGCAATGGAAGCAACGTTGGTGGCGAAGCGTTGTAAATTTCATTGTCTTACAGTTGGACCGCAATGTCGGGAGTAGATGTGGCATATGAATTTAGACCTATGCCGACTATAGCGGCAGTTGCACTTGTGATTATAGCATGTGACTCAAATATCTCAAGGACGGCGTCGGCGATGAGATCCATCCTAAATTAATGAATGAATGCGAAATGAATGAAAGAGGTGACAGGTTATATCAAACCAGCCCAATATTATTTAATAAGAATAAGAAGAATGTAATGAGTGTTCTACGAATGATAACAATTCAGCGGTCATATTTCTGAAACGTCGCGACTGCACGTATTCAGAGCGTCACATCCCGTGTCCATTACGCCTGCAGTAGTGATCATGTGCCTCGATACGTGACTAACCAGGGTAGACATTCGGGTTATAACAACAATTTAGTTTTGTCAATATTTAATTAAATATTGTGATTTATTAGGATTTTTTATTTAGATTTTTAGGATTTGGGTTCAAAGTTTTATCCCAAATAATTCGGGCCTAAATCTAGGAGTCTAGAGCAATTACGATAAATACGCGACTGGACATGGTATACCCAAATATATCAGTCAGACCCTAAACCCTAGAGGTGAACAATGACAATAAAATACGCGACTTGACGTGGTGTACACGAATAGGTTGAGTCGGGCCCTAAACCGATATGCTTTAAAAATGACGGCATCTATGTGACTGGATGTGTTGTACCTGAATAATTTAGTCGGGCCCTAAACCCTAGAACCTAGAATATCGACGAGAACTACGTGACTGGACGTGTTGTACCCGAATAGGTTGAGTCGGAACCTAAACCGATGTGCTTTAAAAATGACGACAGCTACGCGACTGGACGTGTTATACCTGAATAAGTTAGTTGACCCTAAACCCTAGAACCTAGAACTTTGACGAGAACTACACGACTTGACGTGGTATACCCGAATATATTAGTCGGGCCCTAATACCAAGAGGCTAGAACAATGACGAGAACTACACGACTCGACGTGGTGTACCCGAATACGTTCGTCGGGCTCTAAACCATAAAGGCTAGAACAATTTCGACAACTATGCAATTATACGTGGTGTACCCGAATACATCGGTCGGGTCCCATACCCTACATTCATAAACAACCAAGATCCAATAATTATTCCTAAATTCGTCATCCTGACCTATATCCTGAAGTCTTGACCTCATTCAAAATGTCATAACTCCATTCATTATATGTAATTGCATTATGTATGATTCATTCATCTCCAAGTCAAGATACTCCTACTAGGAATACAATGAAGTCTATTTGTTTACAACAATCGACTTGTATGAGAAAGAAATCTTATCTCACGTAGTGTGTCCAAAATAAGTGATATTGACACACATATGATTATGTCATCCTCCAACACAATTTACTTTTATATTACTCAATATATATTAATTATTAAAATATTTTAATTTTAAAAGTTAATCTGTTACCCCAAATAGTGTCGTGGTGATTACGACGACAATCGCAAATTACGCGACTACACGCGATTAACCCGGCTACAGCATTCTTTCCCAATACCCTACTTTCTTAAATATCGACGACCAGTCTGAATTTCCCCATACACGTAATCCGAATAGCTGAGTCATCATACACACGTCATGCATCACGGGAGCGACTACACGCGGTGAATCCGGATACATCAGTCGGGCCCTACAACCAAATAAGGAATGACGATTCGTGTTCTTTTTTTCCGGTGAACGTAAACCAAAATAGTATCGTCGTTCATTCCTCGGTGGATGCAGTAAACACGACTACATGCGGTGAACCCAGCGTCAGCATTCGGTGCCCATACCCTGAATTCATAAGTTTTTTGTCTTCCTGACCTAAGTTATTTTGATATATTGGTCGTAACTCGTTGACTATCTTCAAACAAAAATAAATACATTGATGATAACATTGATACAAAATACAGCGTCGATGTAATCCCGATATCCGACACTAACCCAGTAACCCACCAAAAGGTACAAAACACATAAACAAGTTTTTCATACCCCTAACATCCGCTAGCAGAAGGAGCAGGACTCGAACCGAAATCCCAATATGATTCCGGAATTGAATCAGCGGAGGAGACATAATCACCCTCACTGCCACTAGAAGAGATTATATGGATTTCAGGATACATGCCGGATGAGGCAGGGGCTTCAGGTTCATCGTCGTCACTGCTGATGATATACATTTCAGGTTCCATAGCGGGGTCGGCTGGTGCTTCAAGGTCGTCGTCGTCGCCACTGGAGGAATCACATCAAAGGTCATTAATTGTGCCGGCAACCCCAGATATAGTCGGCTATGACTTTAAGGGATGAGATGGCAGCCTTGAATGAGACAATTGCTGCATCGTACGTGCGACTACGATAACGAGCCGCGTATTCTCTATCGGCCACCTCTTTGGAAAGTCGGTTGACTTTACCGGTGAGCACGAATGCCATTTCGACAAACAACAGTGCCTTAGATTCATCGTTGAATGTGCCGGCTACAATGTCGACAAGCTCTGTGGCATCAAAAGCAATAAATGCAATGCGTGCGGCCAGTGTTCGTACGCCACCAGTGGCTGTCTCACCAGGGACCTTGGCGCGATTACCTGGGGCAGTGGCTGCACAATCATCTATAGCGCGTGCTTTAGATGCAATACTTATTGGAGTCTTGGCTCGGAGAAAATGTGCGATGCAATTTTTATTATTACGCGCAATGGCTTTAGTTTCAGCCCCATCTCAGTCTCCAAATAAGTAGGCGTATACGGCCTGGTTGGCGGTCACGGAGGCATAGTTTGTCGTGCATGCGACAATGTATGCAGTGAGATTTGTAAAAAGGATAATCATCGTGCTGTCGGTGGCGTCAGTAACATTGGCCATCATCATCAACAACGCCGGCGACAGATTTTCTAATTCTTCTCTCCGGGATGAATTTCAAGAGGAGAAATGATTAGCAACTGACAAAGAAGGCAACCTCGATGATGATTTATGTAGATTTAGATGCGATAATCGATATGACAATATATTAGATACTCTGATAAACTCATTAATACAAAACGTTAATAAAGAAAGAAACATTTTATCAAGTCGCTACATCTACATATATCGAAAATGGCACACTGACCGAATGGTGGCTTCGGTACTGCCAAGCCAGACGCGCTACCTCATTAATACCAAAAGTTGTTAATACAAAACTATCAGGTCCTTACATGGTATCCTCAAATGGGCAATTCATTTTGGAAAATCGATGTGGCATAGAGTTCCCTATAATGTTTCACTGTATCAGGATTCATGAATTTCCCAAAATGATCTTTGATCCCCATCATGTGCAGTTCGATGTTCTTGCACATATAGATAGTGATGTTTCTGCTGTTTATACAAAATCAGAACATACAAGCCAGTAGTTAGCGCCTAGCGATTGGAACACTATTATTCATACGATTATGTACTTATGTGGGGTGCAAGCCCGGCTCGACCTCAAAAGATACACCTCTTAGGCATTTCCACATCCATCGTTTCATGTTGAGAGGAATTTTTTTATCACGTCCATTGTTCCAACTTCTCTTGAAGTCTGCTTCCCAAGTCTTCATCACATTCATCATGACAGTGCACAATGGTCTTATAAATTTTCCTAAATCCTTATCATTGTACGCATCTGGCTCGTTGTCAATAATTTCTATTTCTCCCTTCCGCAAGTCCATTATGGCAATCACCCAATGCCTGTTCTCGATGTTCTAAGACACGTAAACTATATCGCAATCTAACCATGATGGTCCCCAGCTAGGTAGGCGCGCCATCACATGGTCCATGAATGACTTCTTAATATTACTGCGTTGTTTTTTACCTCGGTTGCTCATGGCAGTAGTATAAAATGTCGACATGGCAATTGTCGTATTTTTTGGAACAAGCTAGTATATTTTCTGATCTCTTCCTCATCACATAGAAGATTTTCTCAATGATCCGAGATATAGAATGGAAAGGAAGAAATTAATTAAAGAAATGCACAATTTGAACCAAATGCAATTATTAAATCATACTGTTGCCTCCAGCCACACATCAGTCCCTAAAAGAGCTTGGAAGTCTTCCTTTGAAACATTTACATGGTCGCCCCGAATATATTCTGGCTTTCTGCGCCCATCCTCCATATTCATCCACATAAGAAGATTATCCAGTATTTTTTCATCTCTTCTCCGAACGTCGAGCTGGGATCGCATGACTTATTCCTCTTAGAAACTCGTTTAACAATCACGTCTTCATGGTCCTTTGGCCGCCCATTTTCTCTCGCAGCTATTTTTTTTCTCGTTTTCCTTTTTTAGAAGCAATATCTTCAGTGAAAATTTCATCACCGTAAACGTTATTCGTCTCCCAATAGTCAACACTGCATACCAATGATGGAGGTGTCTTAGGTGTCGTATCCCCGATGCCACTTTCAGGTACATTTCACTCAACCGAAACATTAATACTGCATACCAATAATGATGGTTGTGTCTTATTAGGTGTCATACCCTCGGCTTCACTTTCGATTACATCCTGCTCATTGTTGGATGCTTCACTTTCGATTACGTCCTGCTGAACATTCAATTGCTTATGTAAAGCCTCCGCGACAGTCCTCAACTCACGATTCACAAAATGCAACATTTTGCTCGTTTTCCCCACCCTTGATTTAATTGGATCAAAACAAGCAAAAATATTGTCATCTTCTTCAAGCACATCATTGGCAAATTTTTCTAATGTCTTCTTGATCTTATAAACCTCCTAATTGTGCTCATCCTGGTAATTAGGGGATGCATTCCCGGTAACAGTCTGACCAGGATGTTGATATTGATGAGTAGGAGGATTTTTGAGTGCTGGCAAATCACTGTGACAGGGCCCATTAGATCGCTCATCCACATATTTCTGAGGGGGAGCATTGTCCCCCTCTCCATCGAAGTCATCAGCAATATACGCCCCATCACCGAAAAATTTTAGCAATGCAGTTATACGATGATCTTCAATGTTTGTCACGTAGTCAATATCCTTCATATATTGCAGTCCACTCTCTTCCCTCGAAGGTTATCAGGATAGGATAAAGAACACCCTGTGGAAGAAAATCGAAAACGAGTATTAAACATTGCATCGTGCACAGCCACGTATAGTTGAGAATCCCGAATGGCTTGTCGGATCACGTATGCGAGCATCGTGAATGGCCCCGTATATTCTGTATGAGTTCATCCCGGCAAACAGGTTGCACCCGTATAGAGTATAGCCGAGAATCCCGAATGGGTTGTCGGATCCCATACACGAGCATCGTGCAAGGCAACGTATACACATAGACCGGGTGTATGGCTTATATTCCAGCATACGTGATGTATCGGTCTACGTTAGTCGAGAATCCTGAATAAGCTATCGGAAAAAATCAATGAGATTCCTTACCATTCTCTCCCTGCAGAAAACATCAATGATTTGTTCCTGACTGACCATCGCATAACAACACTTTCAGTTCAGGCATCTAGGAAACCTCATCGCGCTTCCATCAACACCCTGGCCACATAATATGAAGGCCCGTTGCCACCTATTTACACTCTTTTTTATCTCCGCATATGACTTACTGCCCCATGGATAGGTATTAAACGTGGTCAAATCATTGAAAATGCTCAGAGCAAGGTCATCGATGTTTTTCTTATAATCACTTGCTAGGATCACACCCTCTAGCAGGTATAACAGGGAGATCTCAATCCTATCCTCAGAGAGTTGCTCCTCGGTATCCTCAGTAGCCATTTCAGCCATCACATTCTTCTTCTTCTTCGTCTTCTCTGTATTACTATTATCCTCCTTTTGGTTCTTCTCCTTTGCCTTATCTGTCATCGTATCCCACAAGTTTTTAAGTTTTTGAAAGGTGACGTTCGTATCACTTCTTGGAAAGTACTTGTCTTGTATAAGATTATCATTCATTGAAGGATCTATCACTGGCACCTTCGAGCAGTTCAACCCAATTACCATGGCAAACTCCTTTATACCAAACCAGATTGACTTTCTCTCTACGAGAAACCACAACTCTAATTGCTTATGGGTTTTGATTCGCCTGAGCAGTAAGAATTGGGCAAGCTGACCGGAGGATGTTTTCCTTTGGGACGTCCAAGATCTGTCCAAATCAAGGAGATGACCCAAAAAGGTACTTCGAATTTGGTCAAGTTCTCGTTTATTTAGTCGCTCCTTTATCTCTCCTATAATCTGTAATGACTGGTGCACCGTCACTTTAGCAGGGAATCCCGTTTGTGTTCTGTCGTATACCTCTGCTGGTAGGTATGTGGGAAAGCCTACCAGTTGAGGTGCATCAGTCGGTATGCGCACCTATATATAAAACGTAGACAACAATCAAACAAAACTTTAAATTCAAAGGAAGGGAGTCGTTCTCAACGTGCCAGAGTTGGGCAAGTGATTTATCATAACGCAAATCGCAACGAACAACCTGCAACATACCAGAAGATTTGGTGATGGGGAACACCATGTAATGTGTCCACTTGAGTCATCACCCCATTCAAATCCCTAGCCTACGACGTTTCCAGTTCGACCATCATTCTTGCTGTTTGATACTCTGATGGGTCGTTGATCATTCTTCCCGTCTGCAGTGGTGAAGTTGGTTGGGCCTGCCGCGTGTGCATCGGAAGGTTTTCCTTTATGATACCAGTAGTTGTTCGATCAAATTCCACGTGCGTTTTCGTCTGAGGAATTCTCGAATGACATGTTGAAGGATTCCAGTCGAGGTTTTCGATTGAAGGGTTATGGATTTTTTAATTTTCGGAGAGTTTTTCCTTTCAACGGGGATAGATTAGTGAAAAAGTCTTCCGACAATTAACTTGATTAGAAAGAATTAAGACGGTTTAGTATTTTATTTCTTTTCTTCCTTTTCTTTTAATACCTTTTAAGTAAAAGAACAATAAAAGTAAATAAAAAATAAAATAGGAGGTTACATTTCGAAATAACATTTGCGCGCAAGTCACTTATCACTTATTGCGTGTTAATGGGATTGGGCACCAAATATTTTCCAACAATGTGATTACATTTCCTTCCATATAGTTACTAAACATGAATATCAAAATTGATGTATACCAATAGAATTTTTTCTGAGAGTTGCATTTGTAAGTAGATCCATAAACACAGATTCCATAGATCATGATTGCTGTTCTATATGCACATAGGTCTCAATTTTTTCAATATTGCGTTAAAATTCAGTTGCATGACAGAAACTAGTTATGACAAGCTAAAGATTATACAGGAAGATGGGGTAAGTCTTTTCCTTTAGAATCCAGGGAAGTAGGTAAGACATAAAAAATAAAGTATCCGTGTTACAATTTTATTGCCATTGAAATAATTGTAAATAAATGCCTTTGTGTAATATTCCGTTACCCGATTAAGGTAACACTCCTTGATTTGAATATACAACTACAGCAATGTGAAATATTCTGCCTAGAACAAGAAATACATACTCTTAGCCACGAAAGAGATGCTATCAATGCTGATTCTCATGATAGAGTTTTTACTTTCACTTAAGAAAGCTGAGATGGAAAATGATATGATCCTGAGATTTTGTTCGTGTTGTCGGACCGGTGATGTAGTTAGCTTCTTCCGGTAGGACCAATCTGGACAAGTGTTTAGGAGCTACGATGTAATCTGAGACAAGGATTCAAAACGAAACGGGAGATGCAATATCTCCCTTTGCACTTCAATTCCTTAGAGCGTTTTTCGCAAAAGATTACAACCAGGAAATCCAAAAGCGTGTCTTTCACTGATAGCTACTCGCTATTTAAACTAATCCACATAATGGCTAGTTTATCAAAAGTCTGATCTTCAAAACAGTCTGTTGCAATGGCTCTAATCTGGTACAGACCATCTTCACATCACGGGCCATCTTCTCTAGATGTGATCCGTGTCATTCCTTTGGCACGTATCATTACTCTCCTGCCCAATTTTGCGCTTGTCCTCAAGTGCGAAGTCCGGATAGACCCGGTTCAAATAAGCAGGATCTTCCCAAAAGGCCTCCAATGGAGACAGACCGCACCAGTGAATAAGATATTCTTCGGACTGTGGAGTTGCGCGATGATTCAAGATTGCTTGCGGAATGGAAAGGGGACGGCCTTGATGGAGGGGCGACAGTTTAGGTACAGGCGGGGGTATGACCTTGAATCCTTTGAGTTTGGAGACATGGAAGACCGGATGCAATTTACTTCGGCCGGCAGGTTCAGGCGATAGGCAATCGGGCCAATTCGAGCCAGCACTTGGAAGGGTCCGTAGAAGATGGGAGTCAACTTTTTCGTGTGTCTGTTGCCCAAAGAAGTGTGGCGATGCGGCTGTAGTTTCAAGAGTACCCAATCCTGTTCGTTGAAGGAAATGTCACGATGCGCTGTATCGTAACTTTGTTTCATCCGATTCAGGCTGCGAACAGACGTTCCTGGAGTTCATCCGACATTTCATGGCATGCTTTCGGAGCTTGATCCACCACTGCCAATTTTGCCCTTCCAGAGGTGTAATCCAGTAAACGGGGATGGGGCCAGCCGTAGACTGCTTCAAACGGGGAAGTCTGTAATCCGGAGTGATAGCTCGTATTATAAGCGTATTCGGCCCATGGGATCCAGTCCATCCATTTTTTTGGGTGATCGCCGGTGAAGCATCGGAGGTAGGTCTGAACAATGCAGTTGATGACCTCCGTCTGTCCGTCCATTTGTGGATGCTACGCTGTGGAAAACAGCAATGAGGTCCCGCTGAGTTTGAAGAGCTCCGTCCAGAACAAGCTTGTGAAGGCCGCATCCCGGTCACAAACCACTGTTTCAGGGAGACCATGCAATCGAAAAATCTCTAAAAAAACATTAGCGACCTATGGAGCAGTATAAGGATGCGACAATGGAATAAAATGAGCCAATTTCGTGAATCGATCGACTACTACCAGTAAAATTGATTTACCCTGGGATAATGGCAGATGGTCGATGAAGTCCATCAATATATCCGCCCAAACGTGCGAAGGAACCGGTAAGGGCTGCAAGAGTCCTGCTGGTAATAGGTGGTCGGATTTGTTGCGCTGGCAGATAGAACAGGTGGTGATGAACTCCATGATCTGCTGCTTCATCCTAGGCCAGTAGAAGTCTGCCCGAATTTGTTGAAAAGTTTTGAGGAATCCCTCATGGAATAGCTCATGTATGGTGGCAATGACATCTGCAGCGAACACAGAGTTAGGGTGCAAAAAAATGCGATTTTTGTACCCACAGAACCTGATCCATCCAACGCCAGGGACTCCTATCTACAGTTGGTTGGTGTAGTTCTCGAAATGCTGTGATGTCCGGGTGATTTGCCAGGCTTGTCTTGATGGTGTTGAGGAGGCCAACTAGAGGTAGTGAGCACGCACAGCATTTCGGTTGATCCATGCCTTTGCGTGACATCCTAAAACTCGTGATCACTTAAGTGAATTGATTGTGACCGTCGGATTTTGATCTGACGGTCACAATTAATCTTCAGCACATAAGCAATTTTGCTCGGGAGAGAATGCTCTGCACTATAAAAAAACTCTAGCATGGGTTTCTTCACCTCCCGAGTGATTCCTCCAGAATGATTTTGCCTTATGTCCCCAAATTTATTTTTGAGCGTTGGATGTTGATCCAACGAGTCTAATCAACGCATCACTTAAAACTTTAAAATTGTGGGTCAGAAGTGGAGTTGGGTACTGAAACAGTGGGTAAACACTTCGAGGACCCGTAACAGTAAAAACAAAAATACATCTAACAGAAATAAGAAGCCATGGATCCAATAGCCTTTTAGTTACATCAATGAGGAATCATTCCTCCCATATAACCTCCCACTTTATCGCCATTCTGGAGCCGTTCAGACAGCGGCCTAGTTGTCTTCCATCACACCCTTTTCCGTCGTTCCCGATGGAGCTTTGTGCTCGCCGAAATATGGCACTTCTTGGTTGGTGTGAAAAGGGGTGAGTGTTTAGGCTGGATCTTATCTTCCAGAAGCCTTCACTGCAGTCGGCGTCTCTCAAGCATCAAGTTCAGAAATGTTGCGTTCGACAGTGAAGAGGTAAAGAAGACTCTGGAAGTTTTTTTTTACTTTTTCCCCAATAAGTGAAAATTGGGTTTTGGATTACTACCCGAACCGTCCATTCTAAAACCTGCGATCACTTAAGTGAATTGATTGTGACCGTCAGATTTTGATCCGATGGTCACAATTAATCTTCGGCACGTAAGCAATTTTGCTCGGGAGAGAATGCTCTGCACCAGAAAAAAACTCTAGCACGAGTTTCTTCACCTTCCGAGTGATTCCTCTAGAAAAAAACTCTAGCACGAGTTTTTTTGTGGTGAAGACTGTGAGAAATCATCAATAAAAATGACATAATATCGATACCCAGTATTGGACGATACCGAGGCAATCCATACATCTGAATGCATCAATTCTAATGGAAAATGCGAGCAACATGTAGAAGAGGAAAATGGTACTTGTGTACTTTTGCCTAATTGACATGCTTCACAGAATTTTAAACAGCGAGAACCTGATACAGGCAAATCATTATTCTGAACTAAATGGCTGACTATGGGAGCAACAGTATGACCTAATTTTTCATGTCAGTTATTAAAAGACGTCTTCACACCAACTATACCCGTCAATGCATAATTAAGATGTGAGGAGCTTTTCGAAAGGTCCACTGGGTAGAGCCCGTTAACACTAAGCCCCTGTAGGAACATTTTCCCCATTTTGTTGTCCTTCACAAAATAACCAAATTTAGTTAGTACAAAGAAACAATCATTATCCCAGCAAAAGTTATGAACGGATAATAATTTAGCAAAGGCATCGGGACAGTGAAGAACATTAAAGGCTTAATGGAACCAGAGGGAATTGGGTAGTGAAGTGAACCAGTGTGCTTGATTTTTAGAGACTCTCCATTACCTACATCAACCTCATGCTCTCTTGAATCGTGTTCCTGCAGAGAAAGATTAGCCAAATCATTAGTTATGTGGTTATTGGCCCCCGAATCAACAAATCATTTTCCATTATCCAGGGTAGCAGAGGACCGTGCAGCCATGGCCATGAAGTCTGCCAGAGGATGTCATCCTTGAAAAGTGTGATTCATGCAATTGAAGCAATCAAGAGCGGTATGACTCTTGCCTCCGCAAATCTGACAAGCATACGAATTAATATTGCTGTGTGCAATATTAGATTGAGAGTACGTTGACCTTCTCGGGCAATCAGAATTCAGACTGTCCGGACTTCCAATCTGTCGGTCAGAGAATTGCCGTGGGCCCTGATTTTGGTCCATATTTCCATAATGTGATCCATGTTGATAATTTAAGAAATTATTCCTGCGGCCTGGATCGGCCCATCTACTACCAAAGTGTGGAGTTGGGCCAAGAAGCCCGTTCTGTGCGTTGGATTGAAAAATAGAAGACAGGTGTGAAAGACGGTAACCTGAGGTGGGTAGCGACTCCCTCCTCCAGCAGTGGAACGACCGCGCCCAAAGCCTCTGCCGTAATATCCTCCACCGGTGAATCGTCCACGACCACTACCGTATCTTCCCCGTAACGTGAAGGAGCGAGGGTAGCCATACTCAATAGTATCTTTTGAGGACCACAGTGCAACGAAATCTGGCTGAGGGACGGCGGGAGCATTTATCAGGGACTCGAAGGTCAACAATTCACTCTCAAACTCCTCCATAGATAGGTTTTATTGATGCCTTGCGAAAGAGATATGTGGAACGAACATTTGAAAGGCCGGAAAGAGTCCTCCGGTAATGTAGTCAATCAGATTGTCGTCCGTTACGGTGTGTCCGACTGCAGACAGCTCTGCTCTGAGCAATTTGGCATTTTGAAGGAAAGTCGTGCAATTTTGAGATCCTTATTTCAGGGTATGCAGTCTTCTCTTTAGATTCAAAATTCGGGATGCATTTTTCGGTGAGAACCTGCGGGAAAACTTAGCCCACACCGCAGAAGCACTCGTGGGGCCATACGTTTTAAGTAGAATTTCTGGCAAAAGAGACCCGTTTATTAATGCTAATACAAACTGATCCTTGCAGCACCAATCCTGAAATTCAGGATTGGTTTAAAATTCAAGCTAGTTTTGTTCACCTTCTTTGACTGGTTTGAGCATAGAAGCAGGCGGGCAGGCAAGGGATCCATCAGCAATAGACATGAGATTGTAACTTTTCAGGATTGGCACGATCTGTGCTGTCCAGGACAGGTAGTTTGTAGAATCGAGTTTAACAGAGATATATTGGGCGAGATTGAGAGGGGTAAAAGCCATTGAATTTGATTTGAAAGATGGAGTTTAGAAGAGGTAGGAGAGATTTGAAAGATGGAATTGCAAAATTCTGATATTGAAGAATTCTGATATTGAAGAAGTGCGACAAGAGACAATGTTGTAGATTGCAGAATTGAGAGTTTAGAGGGGATGTACATTGACAGTTTTTAGAAGAAGTTGAGATGCAGTGTAGGCCGGATATTCTGGATGAAGAGAGACGAGGGATATTTATGACTGTATTATGAGGAAACACAGAAGAAGAGAGAAGATTGTAGGGATGCAAGATGTAGGGATGTAGGATGTAGGGATGCAGGATGTAGGAATATTCTACGAGGAAAGATTGTAGGGATGCAGGATGTAACTGTGATTAGAGATGGGATTGAGCGATGCAGGAAAGAGTTTTGGATCACTTGCGCGAGCGATATTGCTCTGATACCATGAAAAGGTGTTTGGAAGATTTTAGTGAAAGAAAGAAGGCTGAGGAATTGGCGTATATTTCTTGATACAAGTTACATGTTTTGTACAAGGATATATAGAGTCAAGTGGTAAGGAATCTCCTACCATATCTATCTACAGTCTTCCTATTAATTAAGGTTACTGACTTTCCTCCTTTTTGCCTCCACATCATCAGGGGGTATGCCGTCTGGCCTTGACCCACCTGCTGCAGAGTCACCATCACTCACTGACGCACCATCATCAGCCAATGATGCCTCAGCCGATGGTATGCCATTAGGCCTTGACCCATCTGCTGTTACGCCACCATTAGCGGATGGTATCGCATCAGTCTCCACTTCAGACGTACCATGTGACTTGTCTGCTGACGTACCATGTGATTAGAGAAGGGATTGAATGATTCAGGGAAGAGTTTTGGATCACTTGCGCGATCGATAGTGCTCTGATACCATGAAAAGCTGTTTGGAAGATTTTGGTGAAAGAGAGAAGGCTGAGGAATTGGCGTATATTTCTTGATACAAGTTATATGTTTTGTACAAGGATATATAGAGTCAAGTGGTAAGGAATCTCCTACCATATTTATCTACAATCTTCCTATTAGTTAAGGTTGCTGACTTTCCTCCTTGATTTGCTGGATTTGAGGGATCTTCCTATTAATTACGGTTGCTGACTTTCCTCAACAGATTCCTTGATTTGCTGGATTTGAGGGCTTGCCTTAACAGCAGAGACTCAGAATTGACGCCGACATCTTGCAATTTGAGCTCTTGTTCCGCCGTTGATAGAAATCCAGCAGAAAAAACACCAGAGAAGTGGAATTGTCGGTGGACTGGAGTGAAGATTCGTTGGATTCTTCGTCTATTTGAGATTGAGACGAGAAGATGACAAAACACTTATTCCAGAAAGAAATGGGTCGATTCCAAGTTAGAAAATTTGTGGGAAAGAGACTCACGTGAGTAATTTAGATTTAATGTATATTTGAGGGGTGCTATTTGTACTGAGTTTCTTCACCTCCCGAGTGATTCTTCCAGAATGATTTTGCGTTATGTCCCGAAATTTATTTCTGAGCGTTGGATGTTGATCCAACGACTCTGATCAAAGCATCACTATATTATTAATAGATTGCCCACGGCACTTCTTGATTATGCAAGCCCGTTCATGTTACTTCATGGCACTTTGCCTGATTACTCATCCTTTCGGGTCTTTGGGTGTGCATGTTATCCCCTACTTCGTCCCTATAACTCTACAAAATTTATGTATCGTAGTTAGAAGTGTGTATTCTTAGGATATAGTACTCAACACAAAGGGTATAAATGCTTTGAACCCATAACTAAACGCGTTTACATATCTCGCAATGTCATTTTTGATGAGATGACTTTTCCGGGTATCACTCCGTCAGACCGCAGCATTGCCCCCACAGGGGAGTCTTCCTCCGTACCGCTATCTTCATCAGGTATTTCTGTCTTGCCTCTTTCTTCTTCCATTGCCGACTTACCCCTTTTTGCCTCCACATCATCAGGGGGTATGCCGTCTGGCCTTGATCCACCTGCTGCAGAGTCACCATCACTCACTGACGTGCCATCATCAGCCAATGACACCTCAGTCGGTGGTATGCCATTAGGCCTTTACCCACCTGCTGTTACGCCACCATTAGCGGATGGTATCGCGTCAGTCTCCACTTTAGACGTACCGTGTGACTTGTCTGCTGACGCGACAGCCCTTGGCGAGCTCACTTCCAAGGAGACAGGTGGTATGTCTTCGGGCCTTGACCCAGAACCTCGGAATTGAACTCTTGCTCAGGACAGTCAGTCAGTCCAGATTCATCACGTGATATATCTGTTAGAGGAGTTTCCTTACCCTCTCTTGTTATTTCTCATAATTCTTCTCGTCTCATCACTCGCACTCAGACTGGTACTCGTAAGCCTAAGTCATTTCCTGATTTTCATCTGTACTTTGTGTCACAATATCCTGTATGTACTTTAACCAGTGTGCAGATTCCTCGAGAACTGATCACTTACCTACATGCCCAAGCATCTCCTGAATGGCGTACTGCTATGAAAGATGAGTATGATGCCTTGGTTGCCAACTCCACGTGGTCTTTATGTCCTTGACCGGCCAACCACAACATCATTCACAATAAGTGGGTGTATAAGATCAAAACCAAGCCTTATGGCTCAGTTGACCATTATAAGGCTCGGCTAGTGGCACAAGGTTTTGACCAAACCTATGGCCTTGGTTATGAGGAAACCTTCAGTCCCGTGATTAAGCCATCCATTATTTGTCTGCTTTAGTGCCTCTCAGTGCGGTATAGCTGGCCAGTTCGTCAACTTGACATCTCAAATGCTTTTCTCAATGACATTCTTCTCGAAGAGATTTACATGGAACAACCAACTGCGTTTATCTCCTCAACTCACCCTGATTATGTCTGTCGTCTACATAAAGCGCTCTATGGTCTCAAGCAGGCTCATCGTGCGTGGTACGTCATATTGTCCGCCTGCCTCCTTGAGTATGGGTTTCAGTGCTCCCAACTGGACACATCACTATTTACATTTCATCAGTCTGATGTGTGTATCTATATTCTTGTGTATGTTGATGATATCTTGGCAACTGGCACACATCGGAGCCTGATTGATGCACTGATTCGGTATCTTGGGTCCAAATTCAAATTTCGTAACATGGGTGAGCTAAATAATTTTCATGGAATGCAAGTTACTCGAGACAATGAGTGTTTGCACATTCGGCAGAGTAAGTATATTCTTGACTTATTGGAGAGAACGAGGATGCTTGGGGCAAAGCTATATCGGTCTCCCTTCTCCATTGACTCACGAACTAAAAACTCCCACGGGGATCCACTTTCTCCCGGAAAGATTTCTCTCTATCGTAGCACAGTGGGCGCTCTTCAGTACTGTACTCTTACCCGCCCAGAGATTGCATTTCCGGTTAATCAGCTATCTCAACATCTTCAGCAACCTCTCTCTTCACATTGGCAGGCAGCTAAGCGCATGCTTCGGTATCTTAAAGGGTCCGTTGATCATGGTCTACTATTCAACAAAGCGGGCTCACCTGATCTTCACCTTCAGGCCTTTTGTGATGCTGATTGGGCCGGAGATCGACTTGATCGACGTTCCACTTCAGGATTTTGTGTCTTTCTTGGTCCAAATTTGATATTTTGGACAGCCAAAAAGCAGACTGTGATCGCTCGTTCCAGCACTGGAGTGGAATATCGTGCTCTAGCCCATACTACTGCTGACCTATATTGGATTCGGATAGTCCTCAAAGATCTTTGTGTCTGTTTGCCCCCATACACCAACGATTTGGTGTTAGAACATGGGCGCCATGTCTCTAGCCTCCAATCTAGTTTATCATGCACACACTAAATATATCGAAGTGGACTATCATTTTATTCGTGAGAAGGTGCTTAACAAGGATATCCAGCTCTCCCACATTCCCACCAAGGACCAGATTGCTGACATTTTCACTAAGGGTTTTGGCACAGCTCGTTTTTTGGATCTTAGGGACAAGCTGATGGTCCGTTCCTTACCCATCAGCTTGAGGGGAGGTGTTAAGGCAATCCCTCAAATCCAGCAAATCAAGGAATTTGTTGAGGAAAGACAGCAACCGTAATTAATAAGAAGATCCCTCAAATCCAGCAAATCAAGGAGGAAAGTCAGCAGCCTTAATTAATAGGAAGATTGTAGATAGATATGGTAGGAGATTCCTTACCACTTGACTATATATATCCTTATACAAAATATGTAACTTGTATCAAGAAATATACAGCCTTCTCTCTTTCACCAAAATCTTCCAAACAGCTTTTCATCTGCAGAATTTCTGGACCAAGAGATGTGAGAATTGCAAGAGATGGGTTTCACCAATTATGATTTTCGCTGGGAATCAGCAACCTATGACCGTAAAAAT
>JAOYMZ010028859.1:0-16998 GCA_025802335.1 Pinguicula primuliflora | reverse complement strand
GGGAGATGACCTTTGCTCACTAGTGAAGTTACTACTTGTATGGCTATGTATACTTGCATATCTTTTTAGCACATCACTCGTACCAGTAAGAACCTGTCCCTGTTTTGCTTCAGTAGTTTTCTCATTCTTTTCAGTATTAGACATGTTTTAGGAAGTAGGAACAGATATGACAAATAGGATGTAGATTGCAGCGGAAGGTCGTTATAGCTGAAAGAAGAAATGCAGAGGAGAGGAAATACAGAGCAGATAGTAAGGAGTAGTGCTGAAAAATGTAGCTGAGAGAAGGTAAACAAATGAGCGCTTGCATAAAATCAATACGCAGGCTCCGATACCATGTAGGATGGCAAGATCAGAGAAGTAAATGCACAAAACAATTCATAATTTCACGATTAATACCTTGATTCGATGATCAGCTTAACGTAAGTGATTTGATGAATAGTAGGTTCGAGAGAGGAGGGTTCTAGAGACAAAGACTTGAAATTTTTCACTTATTTCCACCCACAACATTGTGCCTCAATCGTTACATATATATCAGTGTTCAAGAAAGCAGCCGTCCAGCCGCCTGGGTGGTCGCCTAAGCGACCAAAGACTCAAAACTGGCCCGCTTTGGGCCTATGCGGAGTGGAGAGCGTTCAAACATATGGAAAGGCAGCCCAAACTGCATGAACGGCCCAAAGGTTTGTAAAGAGACTAGGGTGGCCAGCTCAACCACATACCGGTCAAAAAAAATATTTAAAACTATTTTTAACACAGGTTGGGCCAAGTAGCCCAAACCCCGGTCCGGCCAGCAATGGCTGTAAAAAGGCATAAAAGTCCACAGCAAATGCCAACCAATAAAAAGAAAATTTAATCAAGGTTGGGCCGGCCCATGGGCTAGCCCAACATAAATATTAAATAAGCATGGTCGTACAAGCCCATGGCGTGATAGCAGCTTTGCTCGACTACAAAAGTACAGAATTGGGGGGAGGGTCATATTTATAGAGAAGTATATGGCTTCCCACACCTTGTGAAACCGGTGTGGGACAAAAGTCATTTTGGAGGACGATGCCGATCAAGAATATAGGAAAGAAAGCAAGGGATACCTTTGTGGGCAACTCCACTTAAGCGTTACTTATAGGTAATATCCGTCATATGGCCCATGTTCATGATTGCCATTTTACATGGTGCGGGATGCCAACACTTCTCTATAAATATGGTAGTATGTGTTGTTCACTTCATTAATTTTTTTTGGTAGGTTTAGTCTATAAAATTAATAAAACGTTTTTTAAGAAAACATTAATTATAGTAAAATAATAAAATAAAAAAAATAATAAAATAATTTTTAAAAAAAACAACGTTTGGCTGAGCGCTCCCTAGACGGCCTGGACGCTGGGCTGTCCTAAAACGCTTTAGGGCTGCCTAACGCATTCCCGAACACTGATATATATACATGTAAAACAGGCCCACAACATTTGGCCCAATAAAACCTGTGACCCGTGCAACTAAGAATCTGTGCAATGAAATAGAAAGAAAAATTGTACAGAATAACGCATCAACTTGAAATTTCGGCATCAACCAGTTCAACAGATTCTTCAAATTTTCCAACAACAGTAAAAGCCATTCAAAAAGAAATTAATTATAGCACTCAATAGAAATTCTATTTGACATACGTATGCAAGCCTAACATGGTTCTATTTTTAATGCATAAAAGTTACCTTTTCAATTTTCATTTTTAAAAATCTGTTTTCAAAAAAAAATATTTCATAAAAAACTATTAAATCTCTAAATCTTTGAAGTATCAGCATGAGTGAGCACGAGATCGGGCATTCGATGAGCAAGGGAAAGTGCAGGCAAAGATCTCCGCATTCACTTGGGTTGAAAGCAAGAGAAAATTGATAAGAATTGAATAAAAGAATTTTGAGAAATTTTCTCTTCTACTAACTTAATGTGAGTTACAAGGTAAGTATAGATAAAGAGTGTACATTCGACTAGTCACTGATCCTCACAAACTAGGGATCATGATTAATTAGAGATTAAGAAAATAAATAAATTATTTTCTTAATATACTAGGTAAATTATGTTGGGCTTGAACCAATACTCGGAATTTTACCATAAACAATTAGAAGAGCCTCAGAAATATTTTCTTGGGTAAGCAAAGAATTGTATTAAAACTTTTGAGATTTTGTACATATGTACAAATATACTCCATCTGCCTATGCTCTGTGACCTCTTTTGATCAGCAGGGGGATTTCAGAAGTTTTGATCTTCTTTTCAAGTGTACCCCTTCTTGCTTTAGAGATCTCTTGTCCTTCTTTAAATGATTTATTTTTGCTTTCTAACCTCTTTTTTATTCAACCTTTTCATGAGCACACTTTGGCTGGCTTTCACTTTTAATTTTAAGGTCAAGACAAGTTCACCACATCAACTTATTCAGACCTAACCAAAAGTTGTTTCACTCCCTTCCCTTAATCAAACTTAAGAATACTTGGCCTCAGATCACCACTCAACTCATGAACTCCACCGTTCATACCATTGAAGAGTTCAAATCCATCCTCCAAATAGGCATAAACAAGCAATTAAAGCCACAAATAGCAAGAATGCATAAGTTACACTTATCCAATCTAACATGAGTGAGCAAGAAAGGTAAGTGTTTCAAGCAAAAATTTAACCAGTCTGCATCTAAAACAACATGAATGAATGATAAGCGCAACATCTGATGCTAACATATGCTAATCCCCACCCCACACTTAAAATTTCACTTGTCATCAAGTAAATACAGAAATCATAGAGTTTATGCTCAACGGGGTAAGTAACAACACAACCTGGTGTGCTGCTGCACATCTTGTGGATCTTGGCCTTCTTGAATGAGTTGTTACTCCTAGGGGTCACACCCCACACTTGGATGAAACTCAGGCTTGCTTAACTGTATCATCCCAAGAAGCTCTGAGTTTAGGGTCCTCAAATAGACCTCTTCTTTTCTCTCAATCTTTGAAACGCATAGCTTCCTTCCTTTGGACGAAGTCTTCACGAGCTGTGTAGAGTTTCAACCATTCACCTTGAAGATTCTGCCCTCTGAGTGCTTCACTTCCATTGCTCCATAAGAAAAGACGTTGATAACTTCAAATAGACCAGACCACTTGCTCTTCAGCTTACCTGGAAATAATCTGAGTTTGGTGTTAAAAACAGCACCTGCTGTCTAGGGTGGAAGGTTCTTTTTTGGATGTTTTTATCACGCAACAGCTTGGTTCTTTCTTTGTAAATTCTGGCACTCTCATAGGCATCATGCCTCACCTCATCAAGTTCAGAAAGCTGTTGCAACATCTTGGCTCCTGCTGCCTCTAAATCCATGTCAATATGCATGAGGGCCCAGTACGATCGATGTTCCTACTCCACCTGCAGATGGCAAGGCTTAACATTTAACACTTTTCATGAGAGATGTGATACTTATGATTTGGCTAAGACACATAAGACGTCTTTTTCGCCTAGATGTACTCATTCAGACCTTTTTTTACCCGAAAGGAATGCATTTTTTTTATAATGGACATAGAAATCACATTATTTTACAGTAGTCTATTTCTAAATCCTAAAAACCGAAAAAGGCTTTAAATGAAAAAATTTGTAAGGTTTTACCCATTGATGAACCTACTAAAAGAAAACAACAGAAAATCTTAGACTCAAATTATATGTGGGTACCTCTTACCCATCCGAATCACTAAGTGAAGAGGATAAATCGTCCTAACTCCTTTAAACCTTTTTCGGCAAACCTCCAGGGGAAGAGGGAAATCCAAAAAGGAAATAGTACAATACCCGGCTTGCCTCTTTTTACAACAGAGTGCGTGCATGCCTACCCATTTATGTACCCCAAATCCATTAAGATCGATCAATAATTTTGTCATTTCGCCAAGAGGATGATCCTTTTCTAGCTTGTGCATTTGCTCCATTAAAATTGTATGTTCAGGCCCTGGAGAATGCCCTTCTTCTGTGTACAGGATGGCCAAGACATCTTGGACATTGTCAGCAACTCTTGAATTTGCAAAAGGGTGGCCAATACCACCTTGGGAGGCAACACAGCTATCCAATCAAACCTGTATGAGCACCTGCATTTCCAAATCTCCCAGCACACAACCAAAGGGATCAGAGTATACAAGAAAAATAAAACCTTACCACCTCTTCCCCGACTCCAGCATCGCAACCTGTCAGCTAAATCAACACCAGTGTATACAATTCCAACCCTTGGCTGAAAAAACCCATACTGCTAGTGCTAATTTACTAGCAGAGAAGAGGTGATTCACAGAGTCAGATTGGGGAAAATTTGTGCAACACCAACATTTAGAAATCAAAGTGACACAACGTTTCTGATTTTCATCTACTGAAATAATATCTTGGAGGAATCTCCACATATGGAAATTCACCTTTCCTGGAATATTAATATTCCAGATGTGTTAGAACATTGTTTGCCTAGTACTCCTATGCCTAACCAAGGACCAGACAGAGCTACTAGTAAACTGTCCATCACAGGCAACTTCCCATATCTATTGATCTTTCCTAGATTGAATCTCAATGCCTAAAATTTGGTCTGTAATTCGGTATTGGGTTGCTAAGAGGGTAGTGAGGATGCCTTCATACCATGAAGCATTTTGGATTAACTCTTTTACTTGAAGATTTTGAGTATCCAAAAAAAGATAATACCCTAGTGGAGCACCCCTACCCACTTATCCCACCAGCCACCACACACTAATGTTTTCTTCACCTATCAACCATCTTGTATTTTCTAGCATAATATCCTTAATAGAAATTAATCTTTTCCAAGTGTGAGAGGATTGGGAAAGGCTTAAAGACCTTGTAGGAACCTCTCTTGAACAATATTTTTTTTTTGCATGAATATTGCCCAAAGAGAATCTTGTGCTCTGAACTTCCACCATAATTTCATACTGAAAGCAGTTGCACAATCCTGCAGCCTTATGAAACCTAACCCACATTCCTGGGTTGGAAGGCTAATCCTTTTCCAGCTTCTTCTTCCCTTCCTCTCATCCTCACAAAAAGTCAGCCATTAATCTTTCCAAGAAATTTAGAACATACGGGCTAGGCTGGAGTGCCATTAAAGTTTAGACTGGGAGACTAGGCAGGACATGTTTGATTAGAATTATCTCACCACCCATCGACAGATAGTGAGCTTTCCAACCTCTAATCTATTAAGGGCTTTGGATATTAAAGGGATGAATAACTCGATTTTCTTCCTACCATGGTATAGGGGGCAACCTAAATAGGTCACTGGAAGTATACTCCGACTAAATCCTATAAGATTTTTTATCATATGTATCCTAAGATTTGTGTTAGGAATATATGTACAAATAAGGAAAAGGGATAAAGATGAATCCTTTCCTTATATGAGAATCCCTTAATTGAAGGGATTGATGAGGATCTCGAGTCCTATATATGTATGCAGTGTAAAAGATGAAAAAAACAAGAAAAACAAAAGAAGAGAAATTCCCTCTTCCGTGGAGTAGGGTTTATTTCCCAAACCACGTAAATTGTGTGTTCCTCATATTCATCCATAGAAATCATTCATACAAATCATCCAATTCAATGTCAAACATGGTATCAGAGCAGTGTTGTATCCTATCTCGTCATCTACCGAAGTAAAACATGACTGAAGGAAAGGAGATCGTCGTCTCACAAGAAGAACTGGATAACTTCCTGTCCAGAAAGTTCGGGCATAATATGCAAACACACAACATGTCTCAGACAGAAACCAGCAAACCTGAGAAGGAGGATGAGGCATCAGTCATCATTGACGTAAAATTGGGTTGCAACAATTATGTACTGTGGTCAAGAATGATGGAGTTAGCCATCATTGGAAAAGGCCGCAAAGATTATATATCTGGCAACGCTAAGGAGCCAAAAAAGGATGATCCTCAATGGACAATTTGGAGGTAACGAGATGTGCAGTATTCACATGGATTACCAGATCAATCGAGAGGTGATTGGTAAACCAATTCATCTACTATCCCAATTCATATGAATTGTGGAAAATCTTAGCCAGAACATTCAATTCTGGGCAAGAGGATTCTCTCCCAATTTTTGATTTGTTAACAAGAGCTGACAGAATCATTCAAGGGACATTGCAGTTGGAAGAATATTACTCAAGATGCAATTCGCTATGGACGGAGATTGATCGACGTCGACCGAATCCTATGAAGTGTGTTGATGATATCAACGAACACAACCAGATTCAATCCGAGCACCGGTTATTCAAATTCCTTGCATGATTGAACACAGAATATAAAGCAATCATTCGGGATGTTCTAAAAGAAACACCTCTTCCCTCAGTCAATGTTGCATATGCAATAGTTCAACGAGAAGTCGCGAGATGTCAGATTTGGAAATCATCCACCATCGCGGCCTCCAGCATTCCGAACACTGCATCATCGGGAGATATAGGCATGGGACTCGCTTCATATGGGACTGGGTTTGACAGCCGCCGCGACACAAGGTCAAGCGGTAGCACGTCAACCCCAATTATCACACTTCCAGGGGAGAACAGGTCAGAACCAACTGGTACAAAAAGTAATTCATCCTACCGGTGCCCCTTCTGTGAGCATTGTCAGATTACCGACCACTGGAAAAAGGATGGCTATAAATTGAATCGAGATTATTAGGGCAAAAATCATGGCGGTACGAGGGGTGGCTGAGGAAGATACGGACGGTGAGGTGGTCGGGCAGCCATCTCTGACGGCAGCCAACACTCTCCGAAAGTTGGATGCTCAGGTGAACCAGAAGCTGCGACCGTGAATTTGAGCGTCGGCCGAAATCGCGAAAGAGAAGGGATTCGAATCGAACAGATTGAGACCCGCATTCATGATGGTGAAACCCATGATCCAGGTAAATTGATCGGTAGTGGGACGAAATGTCTAAAAAGTCCTTCCATTTACAATGCTAAATATTTCTGTGACGGGTGTTTTGGTAATTCTTGAGAGATTGATGATGTTGGACCAAAGTTTGGTGAAAAGCAGCATACTGGGCCGAATTTGAATACAGACAACAGGCCCAAACTCAATAATTTTGGATTTAACAGTTTTTGTGCAGCTACCGTGGGCCCGAGAGCCTGGAATGACACGGCCTATGTCAATGTGATGAGAGAATTCGGCCCAAAGAAGATATCAGAATGGGTTTTTGATTGCGGAGAAACAGATACTATAACATATGATTTTTCTAACATTGTTAAAGTGCAGAAAACACACAAGAAGGTGGTTCAGACAGCGAACGGTGCATTTGTTCCCATAAAAAGTGCTGGCATTATTGAGATTTCTCACTCAATGAGATTATCGAAATGTCTATATGTTCCATCGCTTTTGTATAAGTTGCTTTCAATTAGTCAGATTTCAAAAGAATTAAACTGTGTGGTGATGCTTTACCCGACATTTTGTATTCTACAGAATATTTGTTCGAGGAAAATCAATGGGCGTGGCACTGAACGAGATGGTCTCTATTATGTTGATGAAGTTGCTTCTAAGGGAAGGACACTTTTGACTCGTGAAACACCTGACTCCCAAAGCTGGCTGTGGCATCATCGTCTGAGTCATCCTTCTCACCCCTACCTTCGATTGTTATTTCCTCATCTTTCAAAAATTCCTTTCCATTGTGAAACATGTATTTTGGTAAAGAGTCATAGACAACCTTTCTTGTCAAAACATACTCGAGTTCAGAGTCTATTTTCATTAGTCCATTCTGACGTTTGGGGCCCTTCTCCCATTCCTAGGGGTCAGGGACTTCGATATTTTGTCTTATTTATTGATTATTGCTCTCACATGACATGGATGTACTTGCTGCAAAATAAATCTGAGGTTTTTGACAAATTCGTACAATTTTATCGCATGATTGAAACTGAGTTTTCAAAAAAGATTCAAATTCTTAGGTCAGACAATGGGGGTGAATTTGTCAATCACCAAATGAGAATTTTTTGTTTAGAAAAGGGGGGTTTTACATCAAACTTCGTGTGTTCACTCACCCCAGCAAAATGGAGTTACTGAGCGGAAAAATAGATTTCTCCTTGAAATAACTTGTGCATTGATATTTGAGTCTCATGTCCCCTCGAATTTTTGGCCTGAGGCCGTAGCCACATCAGTTTATTTGGCAAATCACCTGCCGACTCAAATATTGAAATTTCGTACTCCCATTCAAACCTTATCTGAGTTGATGAAGGTTTCACCTTCTATGTCTCTAACCCCGCATGTCTTTGGGTGCACCGTATATGTTCACGTGCCGAAAGTGAGTAGGTCGAAATTTGATGCTTGTGTTTAGAAGTGTATCTTTGTGGGCTATGGGGGCCTACAAAAGGGCTATTGTTGTTATAACCCTCGTACTGGACGGGTCATTACCACTATGGGCTGTAACTTTGTGGAAACTGAGTATTACTTTCCCTCTACCCAAGTAAGTCGTCAAGGGGAGAATGTAGCAGATTCTGACTCACTTGATTGGTTAGTGTCTTCTGTGCCTGTGCCACAGCCGACTCCTTCGACGCCTCACGTGCCCCAACCAAATCTGGGTCCCACCATTCCGACGCCCGCGTCTCATGTGCCTCACGCACAAGAGCCTACCTCTCCTACCTCATCCATTTGTGTGCCTCACGCACCAGAACATCACGAGTCAAGTGTACCCTCGGAGCGTGACGTCGACATGATAGCACCAGAACAGGATGAGCCACCTCAATTATCCTCAACCACGAATGATCAGGTAAAAAATCTATCTGGGGACTCGTTTATGGATTCTATTGCTGACCATGATACAGGTACTGAACCACCAAGGTTTACTCTCCCACATCGAGCTACCAGGGGGTGAAACCAAGGAAGTATACTCCAGAACATGTCTCGAGGACTCAGAGGTATCCAGTGGCAGATATGGTGAGAGGGAGCTTTATAGAGTCTGCACGAGCATTCACTACTGCCATATATTCTGATGATGTACCCCGAAATGAGGTAGATGCTATGAGTAATCCTAAGTGGAGACAAGCTATGGAAGTAGAAATGGATGCCCTAGACAAGAGTGGTACTTGGGAAAGATGTCAGCTACCTCCCAGTAAGCGACCAGTTGGATGTAGATGGGTATATACAATTAAAAAGAAGGTCGATGGTTCAATTGAGAGATACAAGACACGATTGGTAGCCAAAGAATACACGCAGACATATGGGATTGATTATTTCGAGACGTTCTCTCCTGTGGCGAAATTAGATACTATCAGGATATTGTTCTCTGTTGCTGCAAATCTGGATTGGCCCCTACACCAATTCGATGTGAAGAATGCATTCCTTTATGGGGATCTGAATGAAGAGGTCTCCACGGACGATCCTCCAGGCTTCTCACGTGATTTTCGGGTAGGCAAAGTGTGCAAGTTGAGGAAGGCTCTATATGGTTTGAAACAGCCCCTCGGGCTTGGTTTGGACGATTCACCATAGCTATGAAGAAATATGGGTATGCACAGAGCCACTCAGATCATACACTATTCTTAAAGCACCAAGATCGTGGAGTCACATGCCTAGTCATATACGTGGCCGACATGATTATTACTGGTGATGATAGAGAAGAAATTGAGACCTTGAGGATGAATTTGTTCGCAGAGTTTGAGATGAAGGATCTAGGGAGATTAAAATATTTCCTATGAATTGAAGTATCTCGATCAAAGCATGGAATCTACATCTCACAGAGAAAGTATGTTCTAGATCTACTTGTCGAGACAGGGTTGCTTGATAGCAAACTAGCAGAGACACCTATGAATCAGAATCATGGCCTAAGGATCATTGAGGGAGCAGAGGCAACCGACCGAAATAGGTACCAATACTTGGTGGGCAAGTTGATCTACTTGTTGCACACTCATCCGGATATTGCATATGCAGTAGGGATGGTGAGTCAGTTCATGCACAAACCTCAAGTTCATCACATGGACGCAGCATTGAGGATATTAAGGTACCTGAAGGGATCCCCGGATGTTGGGATCCTATACCAGAATCATGGACACTTGAGAGTTGAGGCCTATACTGATGCAGACTGGCTGGGAGCCTAGTTGATCGTCGATCTACTTCAGGGTATTTCACCTTTGTTGGAGGTAACCTAGTTACCTCGAAGAGTAAAAAACAGAAGGTGGTCGCACTATCTAGTGCTGAGGCAGAGTTTCGGGGAATAGCACGAGGAGTTAAGGAAGTCCTGTGGCTGAGGAGGTTGATGATGGAGTTAGGTTTTGATGTGACTGAGGCGTGTCCTCTTATGTGTGACAATCGGGCTGCTATTCAGATCTCATAGAATCCAGTGCAGCATGATAGGACCAAACATGTGGAAATTGATCGTCATTTTATCAAGGAGAATATTGAAAGTGGAATGATTACACTCCCGTTCGTATGCTCGGAAGACCAGCTTGCAGATATCTTGACTAAAGCGGTCAATGGTCATATATTCCATGATATTTTAGACAAATTAGGTGTTGGATACCCCACACCGAACTTGAGGGGGAGTGTTAGGAATATATGTACAAATAAGGAAAAGGGATAAAGATGAATCCCTTCCTTGTATGAGAATCCCTTGATTGAAGGGAATGATGAAGATCTCAAGTCCTATATATGTATGTAGTGAAAAAGATGAAAAAGTATCAAAAAAGAAGAAGAGAAATCCTCTCTTCCGTGGAGTAGGGTTTATTTTCCGAACCACGTAAATTGTGTGTTTTTCATATTCATTCATACAAATCATCAAAATCAATCTCTAACATAAACCCGAGGGCTAAATATTATGGTCGCTTCGCCGCCGAAAAAACTAAAACCCTATTTAAATGTTATAAACCTAAAAGCTAAATATCAATCCAAGGGCTAAACTCTATAAACCCAAGGGCTAAATACTATAAACCCAAGTCTAAATTTGTGGGAAATCGTCCATATTTTGGCCAAACGGGACGGGGTGCGTTGGGGGTGCGCAGATTGGAGGTACCTATAGTATTTCTGGATCATATCCGACTCATTCAACAAAAGCAATAACATAAACGAGGATTGGTATAGCAGTGGGTTTTAGACTTCTCCATTTGGCCCAACCTCACCCGAGCCATGGTTCACGTGTCGCGTGATCTACAGGTCAAACTCAGGATCTGTGTTTAGAATCTGATGAAATCTGGTTCATTTTTATCGTAACTTGTTCCTTGTCTTGATTCTGGCAACTTGGTAAAAAAACTGGGTTGAATATTAAAAAATATCGATTCTGTTCATAACATAACTGCTGATTACTTAAGCCTACTGACACTACGCTGAAATTAGTGAACGCAGCAGCCCAATCTCAAATCTGTAGGGTGGGGCATGTGGAACCTTTTTTTGCATCACATGCTAATTTAACCGACACTATTATTGAATCTATTGCACCTATACACAAAATTTCTTTCCTCCACTTAATTTCATGATCTCTTACCTCATAATCCAACACTAAACTATATTTTAATCGAATAAAATATAGTTTTTACCTTACAACAATTAATGCTAATAATAATATATAAGATAAGTGTAACCAATAATTATAATAATAATCCAAAAGCATGAGGTTAGTACATAATAAAGTATGCTTAGGATGTATGTATAAGCTAGTAATCATCAATTTATGGTGGCTAGTTTCTTAATTTAATGTTTGATCGTTTGCTTTGGATATCCAAAAAATTGCATATTAATAAAAAAATATTGCATAGTATTGATGGATTAGTTATTGTTAAAATCATAGGTCCACCCCCATTTTGATAGGTAATATCAAGTATTGATTAATGTTGAAGCGTTTTACTAATTAAATTGTACTTCGTGCACTTATAAAAAAAAAATTGTACTTCGTGCCCACCCCTAATAGCAGCCCACTCCACTCCACCTAACAATCCTTAATTGTACCGAAAATAGGACGGATAGTTTTTTTATTATAATGAGGATGGATATTGATAATACACTTACCACCCATGACTCCAACATCAAGTATTGATTTTTTTTGGATAGGTAACATCAAGTATTGATTAATGTTGAAGCGTTTTACTAATTAAACTGTACTTCATGCCCACCCCTAATAGCAGCCCACTCCACTCTACCTAACAACCCTTAATTGTTATGAAAATAGGACGGATAGAGCCAAACCGCAGTTAATAATTTATAGGAAATAATACCTAAGATAAATAGAACACGAAGATTTACGTGAAAACCCCTAAATAAATCAGGAGAAAAACCACGAGCAGGGATAGAAGAATTTCACTATGAAAGAATATAGGAGTTACGATCTCTTTAAACCACTAAAAGATACCACTTGTAATCTCTCTGGAGAATAAAGGATAAACACTCAAACTCTCTATTTTTCTCTATAGTATTTCTCACTGTAATGAGACTCGAAGACTCTGGGATGATGTAACAAATGAAGGAGGATATCCTTTTATAGAAGAGAAAACGCACGAATATAGTAGTGTGAACTACTATTTAAAACTCGCTCTACGTTTTTCTTCTTGCCACATTTTTCTTCATTGCTGTCCAATTTGTTCTTCATTTTGAACTTGCATTTATTGCTCACAATAAATGCTTTCTTGTCATTGCTATTTTTCCTTGACGACAATCTTTCACTTGAAAATTTGATTAATTATCAATCAATTTTTACACCATTCTTTCTGCCCTGTCATCCTGTTGCTTACGTTTCTGCTAGGCCACACGTGGAACGACACCAAATAAATTTATCTGTTTTGATCGCTTTTGTCATATAATCTGCTAGGTTCTCTTTCGTATAAATTTTCTGCATATACACTGTATCTTCTTCTACTTTCTCACGAACGAAGTGATACTGAACCCTTATATGTTTGGTCCTCGAATGAAAGAATGGATTTCTTACAAGGTGCAAGGCCCTCTGACTGTCACAAAATAAAAAAAATTGCATCTTGTTTGTGCCTGAGTTCCTCCAGTACCATCTTCAACCATTCTGCTTCTTTACTGTCTTGTGTAGCTGCTACATATTCAGTTTCTGCTATCGACGTAGCAACGATCGACTGCAGTTTTGAAACTTAGCTCACAGCACCTCCAGCAAGAACAAACACATAACCTGTTGTGGTTTTGCTTTTATCTAGATCATATGCATAGTTTGAATCCACATGTCCAAGGACAGTAAAGTCTGATCCTCCATAACATAATACAATATCTGAGGTACCCTCGATATATCTCAAGATCTTTTTTACCGCACTCCAATGCTCTCTTCCAGGATTTGTCATGTACCGACTTACTACTGCCACTGCATGTGCAATGTCTGGTCTGGTATAAATCATCACGAACATTAAGCTTCCCACTGCTGATGCATACGGTACTCGAGACATCTCCATCCTCTCCGCTTCACTGCTAGGATTCACTGGAGGAATACATGAAATTAATAGGTAGGGGGTAGAAATTGGTTTACATTTTTGCATGTTGAAATGCCGCAAGACCTTCTTCAGATGGTTCTTCTGAGAAAGCCAAATCTTCCTATTATTTGTCTCAGTGAATTTGCATCCCAGAATCTTGTTTGTCGGTTCGAAGTTCTTCATTTCAAATTATATAGCCAACTGTGCCTTCAATTCTTCAACACGATCTTTGTTGGGGCCTGCTACTAACATGTCGTCGACATACAACAGCAACACGATAAAAATTTTATCACCAAATCTTTTGATATATGCACAAGGGTCTGCATTGAGTCTGTTTTATCCAAGGCTCGTGATGAAGGAATTAAATCTCTTGTACCAACATCTCGGTGCCTGTTTGAGATCCTACATAGATTTGTTCAACCTGCAAACCAAGTTCTCCTTTTATTTTACTCCAAATCCTTCTGGCTGGAGCATATATATCTCTTCTTCAAGATCTCCATGAAGAAAACAGTCTTTACATCTAGCTGCTCTAGATGTAGGTCAAACGCAGCATACAACGTCAGGACTACTCGAACTATCGTTAGTCGGACCACATGTGAAAATATCTCATTGAAATCAATGCCTTCATTCTGAGCATATCCTTTCACTACCAATCGAGCACGATACCACTCCACTTGATCATCACCATTTCGCTTGATTTTGAAAACCTATTTATTTCCAATAACTTTCCTTCCTTGTGGCAATTCCACAAGTTCCCATATTTTATTCTTATGAAGAGCTACCATTTCTTCCTGCATTGCCGCGTTCCACTGAGCTGCATATGAGTTGTTCAGTGCTTCTTGGAGAGTTAATGGTTTGAAGGCAGTACGTAACATTGCTCATTATAATATAATCTGAGTGTCAAACTGGTATAGATCTTACTCGTTCTGATCGACGAACTTCTTGTGGAATATCAGAATCATCTGATTCTAATTCTTCATGCTCTGGTGCAGCTTCAGAAGAAAATTCATGTTTTACCTGCACATTTGTAGTATCTAAACTTCCTGCTTCAGTACCATTGTCTCCCTCGTTCCTTTATAGTTTATCTTCTCAAAGATAACATCCCTACCGATGACGACATTGTGGGCAGTGGGGTCCCACAGGCGATAGCCCTTGACTCCATCAGCATACTCCAAGAACAAGCACCTCCTGAATTTTGGATCCAACTTTGCAGTTTCTTGAGCATTGTACATCACATACACCGGACTTCCAAATATATGAAGGTTGGAATAATCCACTGGATTTCCAGTCTACATCTCTATCGATACCTTTAACTCGATTATAGTTGACGGAGCCTGATTAATTACATAACAGGCAGTGTTGACTGCTTCCGTCCAAAACTTCTTATCAAGGCCTGCAGCTCCCAACATGTCTCTTGTTCTCTCTAACAAAGTCATGTCCATCCGTTCTGCCACTTCATTTTGCTAAGGAGTGTATGCCGTCGTGAACTGCTTTTTGATCACTTCTTTTTTGCAGAAGCTTTCAAATTCATGACCAGTATATTCTCCTTCATTATCCGTCCGCAAGCACTTGATTCTTTTTCTTGAATCAAGCTCAATCCGTATTTTGAAGACTTTGAATTCTTAGAACATATCTCCCTTCCTCTTGATTGGAAACACCCAACATCTCCTGGAATAATCGTCAGTAAATGACACGAAGTACTTCGCACCTCCCAGGGATACAACTGGTGTTTGTCATACATCAGAGTGAATCAACTCTAGAATAACCTTGCTTCTAGAGCTTGATGTGCTGAATTTCAATCGGTATTGCTTGCTAGTAACACAATACTGACAAAAGGGTAAGGTCACCTTGTTGAGTCCTGGTAGTCGCTTTTGTTCGACAAGAACCTTCAGACCTTGTTCTGATATATGTCCAAGCTTCTGGTGCTATTACATTGTAATTGATTCTCCAGATGCAACAAATGCTTCTGGTTCCTGGAACATCTTCCCCTTTAGCACGTATAGCTTTGCAGCTTCCTTTTCTCCCTTCATAAGTACAAGCACGTCACAGATTATTTTCATAATCCCCCTTTCAATTTCAATCATGCACCCGAGGTCATCGAATTGTCCCAAAGACAATAAATTCTTCTTCAAACCAGCTACGTACCGCACTTGTTGAATAGTGCATATTAAGCCATCATGCAACTTCAGGTTGATGGTTTCAATACCAACGATCTGCAAAGCATGATTGGTACAGCTGAACACAGATCCTCGTGAGACTGGTTCAAAATGGTGAAACCATTCTCTCCTGTAGGTCATATGGAAAGTAGCTCCCGAATTTAAGAGCCACACATTAGTAAATCTATGTCTGCCTTCATCTGTCGTCACTGCCTCACAACATAGGGCTACTCCTTCACCCGAACTATTTGCAACATTTCCTTGAAGAGTGGAATTCTTTAAATTCCTGCAATCTTTCTTGAAGTGATCAGTTTTGCCACAGCCGTAGCACTTTAAAACCTTGTTACTTTTAGATTTGCCTCTACCCTAGTTCTGGCTCCAACTTGAGCCACGCTCTATTGATCTGCCTCTTATCACCCCCAAGGCTTCCACTTGCTGTGAAGTCGCCTGCCTATCTTCCCTATTTTTGCGCCAATTTTCTTCTTCAAGAACAGCAGCAGTAATATCGTCGAAGACTAGATGATCCGTGAGGATGTTGTTGGTCAAGTTGATGATAAGTTGATCATACGAGTCGGGTAGACTCTGTAGTAAGATTTCGGCACGTTCCTGCTACTCAATCATGTAACCCAACGATGTGAGTTGCGAGAATAGAGTATTTAGAATGTTCACGTACTCCGTCACAGAAGAAGATTCAGTCATACGAAGAGTGTATAACTTTCTCTTTAGGAAAATTCTGTTGTGAAGAGATTTGGCCTCGTACAATTTATTGAGATAATCCCAAATCTCCTTCGCCATCTTCTTCTCCTCGATGCTAGATAATACATTGTCTGCTAAAGCTAGATTTATATTAGCATTTCTATCAATCTCGGTCCATTTGTCATCTTTGACATCCGTCGGTAGGTCACCAATAGCCGCCAGACAATTATCCTTTCGTAGGATAGCCCTTATCTTCAATTTCCACAACAAGAAATTACTCCCATTGAATTTTTTCCAACTCAAACTTTGCCGCCATAGCTTTTGTCACGAACCTGACTCCGATACCAATAATTGTGAAAATATGACGGATAGAGTCAAACCGCAGCTAATAATTTGTAGAAAATAATACGCAAGATAAATATAATACGAAGATTTACGTGGAAATCCCTAAATAAATCAGGGGAAAAACCATGGGTAGGGATAAAAAAATTTCACTCAGAAAGAATATAAAAGCTACGATCTCTTAAACCACTTAGAGATACCACTTGTAATATCTCTAGAGAATAAAGGATAAACACTCAAACTTTTTATTTTTCTCTCTATTATTTCTCACTGTAATGAGACTCGAATACTCTGGGATGATGTAACAAATGAAGGAGGATATCCTGTTAGGGCGGGATCCTTTTTCTAACAACATGTGCATTGTTACTTTCTCAAGCAGTTACATGATGTAATAATTTTCTGGTGCAGAGCAACAAGGATCCAAAGTCATTCGCTGAGGAACTTGCTAAAGATGCA
>JAOYMZ010028848.1:0-16998 GCA_025802335.1 Pinguicula primuliflora | reverse complement strand
AACTTGCGGAAGAAGAAGCCATAATCAAGATCAAGATTATTGTAGGGATAGTAGTAGGCAAGTAGAGAAGAAGAGAAAAAATTGTTGGTGAGAAAAGATGTTGAATTGTGAGGGCATTTATAGATATAGAATTTAAAAGTTAAAAAAAAAATCAATTTTGGCACCCAACGGCCATGTAGCCGTTGGGCTCAACGGCCATATAGCCGTTGTGATTACAAACGGCTATATGGCCGTTATATTTTTTTTTATTTTTTTTTTTTGGTTAAAATGAAAAAAACCACCGGTGCACCGCGAAAAACCGCGGTGCACCGGTATCCTATCGCCGAACCGCACCGGCGGTGCGGTGCCACACTGTCGGTTCGGCGGTGTGACCGGAACCGCACCGCCGGTGCGGTTCCAAACCTTCAGCTTTAGTGGTATATGGTCAGCATAATTTTGTCCACCATATACCAAGAACGCTCGTCTCTCAAGAAGATTGTCAAATTTTGACCAAGGTCTCTACCATCTTAGCTATATGAGTTTTTATTAATTAAGGTATCAAAATTTAATATACACACTTCCTAACCCCTAATATAAATAAAATAAGATTAATATTCGCCGCCGAAAAACTAAAATCCTATCCTATAAACCTAAAATGCTAAATGATATAAAATTTAAACTTTATAAACCTTAAAAACTGAAATTTTACGCCATTAATACTACGGCAGCTTCGTCTCCAAAAAACTAAAACTCTATCCTATAAACCCAAAAAGCTAAATGTGAGAATTTGAAACTTTATAAATACTAAAACCTAAAAATTTTACAATATTTATTTTTTAATTAATATTATGGTGGCTTCGACGCCGAAAAAATCTAAAACCCTATTATATAAACCCAAAAGGCTAAACCCTATAAACCCTAAAATATGTAATATTAAATTCTGTAAACTTTTTATTATTTTTATATATTTTTGTATTTTTTAAAATATAAAACTGCATTTAAAAAAATTAAAAAAATAAAAATAAAAAATTGTTGGTCAAATGTTGAACATGATTTTGAGGAGAGATTTTCCCCTGTCGGATGGGGAAAATCCGGATATTCAACCTTACAGGTCGGATATCATCCCAGGCCGTCAGATTTAATGCGACGGCCTGGACGTGTCCTTCATTTTTGATGAAGGACGCACGGGTCGGCAGATCGGGTTAACCCCATTCTAACTGACGTATTGGGTCCGCGCGTCCTTCATTAAAAATGAAGGACGTGGCCAGGCTGTCGGATTAAATCCGACGGCCTGGGATGATATCCGACCTGTAAGGTCGGATATCCGTATTTTCCCCATTCGACAGGGGGAAATCTCTCTGATTTTGGGGCCATCAAGCATTATTCTTTTAAGTAATCAAGTGGATAAGATTGCCAGTTTCTAGAACTTCGTTGGTTAGCTGAGCCATTTAGTTGAGATAATTCTACAATAACCTTCGCGCAAATTCTATTATGAAATATAACTTCATATTTTATTTTTAATTTACTTGTATTGTTATTTTACTTAAAAATGCATTAAAAAAAAGAAGAAAAAAATAAAATAATAAACAATCTTAATACCCTCTATCAAATCACCGGAAATTTTTTTATCTCACCGCCAAAAAAAAACCTCAACCTCGTTGAAAATCCCAAAAATCTCGACTCAAATTACCTTCAACATGTCAATGGACAAATCGTCGAACATGCATACGCGAAAAACCGATCAAATTTTTGATGATCAAACAAGCGGCGGGAATGCGTCAAATACAAATACAAACTACTCTTCATGGGAGGAGAAGCAACAACAATGTTAAGAGAACTTGCTGAAATGCCGTGGGGGAAAATGGTGCGGAAACATCAAGAAATGAGGGTTTGATGGTGTGAGATGACTCTAGTGGACAGATTGCAAGTCATTTCCCATCTGAGAACCTTACGGTAGATATTCTGAATGAAATTTGTACATTGCGACATGATTACACGACTCTGCTAGTCGGTTTGGAATGGAGCTCATATTACCAATTTGCAGTTTTGTTTGATCAATTCTCTTTGAGATTTTATTTGATTGTGCGAAACATATACACAGGTGCTCATACGCGCTGATGCACCTGAACTGTTCAGCATTCCAACATACCTACCATCGAAGGTCTATGACAATGTGCATGTGGAGGTCCTAGTGAAGATGGCGGTGCGCCCGTCCCTGCGGGTTATAGGGGAGATAAAGAAGAGTTTGACAAAAACGGGAGCTCGTCCAAATCTGAAGAAGCTGTTTTGGGCATTTACTAGACTTGGACGATTCTTGGACGTCACAACGGACTACGTTCCCCGGCAACTTGCCCATTCCTTAATGCTAAGATGGGTTGATACGCCTAAGCGGATGGAGCTCTGATTTTTGATAGATAGGTAATCAATCAATTTTGGTATCCATGAGTTTGCAATGGTGATAGGGTTGAAATGCTTGAAGAAGCTGGTTTCGAATCATTTTGCGCGTGATAATCGGATAAGAGATGAGTACTTCAAAAGACTCATGCACCTTATGTTTAAAGACCTCAAGAAGAAGTGGATGGAATTGACCGATAAAAAAGAGGATAACGATGAGGTGCAATTGTCTGAGGACAAGGCTCAGACGAAGAAGAGAAAGAGGACGAAGTCTGATGTGATTGCCGAATGGCAATTGTCTGAGGACAGGGTCAAGCTATCAATATTATACCTACTAGAGGGTGTGATCCTAGCAGGTGATTCAAAGAAAAAAGTCGATGAACTTGCTATGAGAACGGTAAATGGTCTACCAACGTTTAATGCCTATTCATGGGACAACAAAGCTTACGTGGAGATTCTTGGCTGGAGGATAAAGTAAGTATTTATTTGGATAGTTTTGCTCTAGTCATGTATATAACCATTAGTTGTACTATACATGCTAATGATTGGTTTTCCACTTTCTCATAGCATATTGATGAAATATTTTACATTATGAGGAAGAGATCTGGAAAATATAATAACATCTTCCCACAAGATGTTGCACTTGCCCCGATTAATTTCTGTACCCTTATCAATCATTACTGGGATGACAAGAAAGATTGTGCACAAAAGAAGAGAATGAAATCCTTACACGGGGTGTTCAAAAAATACGTGAAACTGACACTCGGCAAGGGACCAATATGGTTGACTTGCAAGACCATATACGTGCCTTGGCTTGTGGGAGGGTCACATTGGGTTGCGGCTATCTTTCACTTAGAAGGAGATCGGATCACCGTTATTGACAATCAGCTGACGACTTATCCAGACAATCAGATCCAAAAGTCATTGCGTCCATTATGCACATTGATCCCGGAGATTCTGAAACCTTTCAAAGAAAGCACCATGTGGGGTAAGCTACTCGTAGAAGACGTATGAAACTGCTCCCGTCCTCGAGGATTCCTTTCTTATGAGCTTCGGGCCGATCATGGGGACATAGGGTAATAAGTTTATTTTAGTCACTCGTATGTTGTGTAAGTTTAATTATTGTTTTAATTCGTTAACGATTTGTTCATTGGTTTATATACAACGTAGGTTGCGGGATCTACATGTACAAGAACATGGAATTGCACATGACGAGCATCACAAATTCCAAGGACTAGATGAATAATGATATACTGATACATTATCGGAATCTATATGTTTTATCGATTTCTGAAGGATGCTTGGAGCCGTAACAATGTACACTTTAGGGTGTTTGATGTGGTTTTACTTTTGATGCAATTCAATGTGTACGAACAAATTTCACAAAATCAACATGACTTGTCGAGTTAAGAACGAATGCCTTAGTAAGATTTGCAAACTCAACAAAATACGTAAGAAAAATTAACTGAACTATAAACTACTCTGCACCGTCGAAAAACGAACGAATCCCTCTGTCGGCACTTCATTTGCTATATACTATTATGAAGTTTCTTTCCCTGAACTTTAAGTTAGTCTGCACCGTCGGGAAACGAAAGTCATTTCCTCTGCCGATACTTCATTTGCCTATACTATTATGATGTTTCTTCCCCTCCACTTTGAGGAAGATTCTGGACGGCTATTTTTATCCCAGAGGACACATCAGCACCATTTCACTTGTAAAATAGTCATTGGTAGAAGGCAGCGGCAGAGAAGAATATGGTGAGTATTATTCTGGCGGGAACAGAATTGGAAAAAGAAGCAACGTTAACAACCATGTTGTGAATGAGGGGCAAATTTCTAGTTGGTTGTTGCATATACTTATAGGGACTGGAATTATCATAATTGCATCGTGGATGTGGTATATGAAAGGATATGAAAAGACACACTCTGTTAGTGAAAAGACCCCACTACGCGCAGATCTTGAAAAGACTAAATATGCAAGCATAGTCTACGAAAAGAACCGCTTTGGGTTTAGGGCCCGACAGATGTATCCGGGTTCACCACGCGTAGTCGCGCTGGTGATGCATGGCGTGTGTACGACGACTCAGCTATTTGGGTTACGTGTATGGGGGAAATTCAGGCAGGTCGTCGATAGTTAAGAAAGTAGGGTTTAGGACCGAATGCTGTAATCGGGTTAACCGCATGTAGTCGTGCTATTCCCGATAGTCATCGTAATAACCTCAACACTATTCGAGTTAACCGATTAACTTTTAAAATAAAAATATTCTAATAATTAATATATTAACTAATATAAAAGTAAATTGTGTTGGAAGATGACATACTGATATGTGTATCAATATCAGCTATTTTGGACGCACTACGTGAGATAAGATTATATTCTCATACAAGTCGATTGTTGTGAACAAAGAGACTTTTGAACATGAAGAAATAAAGAAGCCATCGCAATTGTCGGAAATACTAGGCCTACTAAAGGCACAAAAATCGGGGGAAGAAGATTGAAAGTTGTCATAAAATCGGTACCTCGATTTGCTATTTGTACCTGTTATTGTTGTTTTTGAATAACATATTTTTTTATATTTAGACTAATTATAATTAATTAGTATTCAAAAATGAATATTCGAAATTCATTGTACTCCTAGTAGGAATATCTTGACTTAGAGATGAATGAATCATACATAGTGCAATTACGTGTAAAGAATGGAGTTGTGGCATTCGGATTGGGGTCAAGACTCAAGAGCGATTAGTTACAGATCAGGAAGAATAATTTATGAAAAATTATTGGGTCCAAGTTGTTTATGAATCTAGGGTATGGGGACTGACCGATTAATCAGAGTTCACCGCATCTAGTCACATAGTTGTCGAAATTGTTCTAACCTTTACAGTTTAGGTCTCTACTAAAGTATTCAGGTACACCACGTCGAGTCACGTAATTGTCGAAATTGTTATAGCCTCTATGATTTAGGGCTCGACTAAAGTATTCGGGTACACCACGTTGAGTCGCGTAATTATCGAAATTGTTCTAGCTTCTATGATTTAGGACCCAACCAAAATATTCGGGTACAACATGTCAAATCGCGATTTCTCGTCATTGATAGAACCTCTAGCTTTAGGGCCCAACCTGACTTATTCGGCTACACCACGTCCTGTTGAGTAGTTAACTTCTCTATGATTTGGGGCCCGACTCGACCATTCCAAGTATACCATGTCCAGTCGTGTACTTCTGTCATTATTCTTGTCATTGAAATATTCGAGTATACCGTCAGGTGAGTATATGAATAACAAAGCTCTGGTGGGTTGTTTATTGTTAATTGTTTAGTGACTGACGGCGTGTTCGGGTTTACCACGTATAGTTGCGCTCTTACCATCCAACGTGAATAGAACAATGGATGTTGTGCTTCTTATTACAGGATAGTTGGAGCACGAATATTTCATTCGGAATAACCATGATGGGTCACGGTCTTGTCGATAGCTGTGTTTATTTCATAGGATATGGACCAATCAAATTATCTAGGCTTACCATGTATAGTCGCGATCTTACCCTAAGATGTGAATAGAATAGCGGATGTTGTACTAACTACAGGATTGTTGGAGAATGAATGTCTCATCCGGCATGTCCGGGTTTATTACGTATTACCAACGTGAATAGAACAACAGATTATGTGCTTATTACAGGATATTTTTCGGAATAATGCTTCCGAAATAACCACGATGGGTCGTGGTTTATCGATAGGCGTGTGTGTTTAATAGTTAATGGATCGACTTATGTATCCCAGCTTACCACCCATTGTCGCAATCTTGCCATCAGACGTGAATAGAATAACGGATGTTGTGCTAATTACATGATAGCTGGAGCATGAATGCCTCTTCCGGGATATCCACAATTGTCTGAGGTCATGCTGATTGCTGTGTTTGATCCGAATATGTTATACATGATAGTTAATTATGGTATAACAAAGCTCTGATGGGTTATTTATTGTTAAACGTTTATTGTACGATGACATGTCAAGATTTACCACATATTACCGACGTGAATAGAACAACAAATTATGTACAAGATAGTTTTCGAAATAATACTTCCGGGATAACCACGATAGGTCACGATCTTATCGATAGGTGTGTTTGTTTAATAGTTAATGGACAGACTTAAGTATCTGGGACTGGGCTTACCACGCATTGTCGCGATCTTACCGTCGGGCGTGAATAGAACAACAGATGTTGTGCTAATTACACGATAGTTGGAGTATGAATGCCTCTTCCGGGATATCCACAATTGTCCGGGGTTAGATTGATTGCTGTGATTGATCCGAATAGCTATACGGGATATTTAATTATGGTATAACAAAGCTTTGGTGGATTGTTATTGTTAAATGTTTATTGCCCGATGGCGTGTCCGGGTTTAGCACGTATTACAGACGTGGATAGAACAACGAATTATATACAGGATAGTTTTCAGAATAACGCTTCCGGGATAACCACGATGGGTGGCGGTCTTATCGATAGGTGTGTTTGTTTAATAGTTAATAGACCGACTTCAATTATCCGGGCTTACCATGCCTTGTTGCGATCTTACCATCAGGCATGATTAGAACATCGGATGTCGTGTTAATTATAGGATAGTTGGAGCACGAATATTTCTTTCGGGATATCCACGATTGTTCGAGGTCAGGATGAATGTTGTGTTTGTCAAACTGTAATTTAATATATAATTACTGTCAAGCTTAAAGGACCGCTAAGGGGACAATGGCTGAAGCCCGGCCCAAAAGCAGTATCTAGAATCACCACGTAGGCACTTACTTTTCTCGTAGGCTGCATTATATCCAACATATTGGAAGTGCTGGATTATATTATAGAATATGATTATGTTAATGAATAGATTATGACCAAGGAATGAATAGAACTGAATTCACAACTACATGGATGAAATGAATACAACTTAATCTTTATTCTCAATGCTCAATTAAATGTTCATTGCACTCGGTCAGATGTAAAGCATATTGGAAATTTATTAAAACCACGTTCATAATCCATGGAACCAAACTTTCAATTCAAAAATGATAAAGAGCACAACAAAATTGGAACGATTTCCACACGAAAGTGCACGTGTCAGCATGACACTCCAAAGTGTTAAACATCAAACTCATCTATCTCCCAATGCATAATTGACAACTGACAATAGTGCACCTTTTCAGCCTCTAAACTTGTGCACTATATCACCTTTCCTTTCAATTTGATAAATAGATGCAAAATTCAAAGCACTCAACTAAGCTTCCAACTGAATCAAATTGAGATGTCAAGTTTTACAATAGTACAACATGTAATCCAAAGCAAAACAAAGAAGAAAGGAAAAAGGTGATCTGAATACCTAACGACTTCCACTACTACATGTATTTTTCGTGGACTCAACCACAAAACATAGAAACTGCCAGAGTAATAGCACCCAAATAGTGAACAAACTTTAATGTATCACGTTTTCTTTTGATCGGTCTTTAATGTATCACTTTAGATGCACTACCAATACAATATATAGGAGAAGGAACGTGGTAAGCACAACCTTGAGCAACAACTGGGCATTATCATCTCATTGAGCAAGCATAATCGAAAAGCAACGAACTATTTCAAAGAAGATTACAGTTGAAGCAGGAGAAAAGTGAGACGTACAGTTGCACAAAACTAAAATGGAAAGGACAGGAAACAGAGTCAGTGTTTCACAATAAAGGAGCGAGAGACATTTGAAAAGAGCATTCAAGTAAATGAATATGATTTCACATTACCTAAACTTACATCCTGGATCTCCGGGAAAATTCGTGCCCCCTAAAGAAGCATGTACATCATAGGTGGGGGTGCTTAGTCTTGACAGAATTATACTTAAAGAAACAACATATGCATCAAATATATAAAACCATCTATCGTTCAACTTATATAGGAATCTAGGCAAAAATTGTTACTTTAAGAGCTAAAGGCACCAAATAAGTTTCTAATGTAGATAATTATAAACCTTGGCTAACTGTTGGGTTTCTTGATAAAACTTCTTACCATTATTAATATTGTTAGCCACCCATTTTGCATATATGTTCACTGAAATGAGAAAGAAGATTATTGGTTAGTACACATGAAAATTGTGAAGGGCGGTATCGTCCTATTCTACTTGAATTTTTTTCATGAAATCTGTTGCTCCATAAACTTGCTCCATGTCCTTTAATTGGATCAAGTTCTGTTGTATTGAGTAAACAATCCTTGGAGTCTGTAATGAACAAAGGGAAAAACTTCTTATTGTTTGGAATGAAAGAGTTGGCATTTTATAGCCATACAAACGAACAGACTCTTGCTACTTTGCAGCCTAAAACTCAGCTGCAAATGATAAGGACACGACCAACAATATGTGACTGAATCAAACTGACTTATTCAACTTAAGACTCTACTTAACTTAACAGAATAACAGAATGAAGGCTTCTTCAACTTTAGTATCGCACGTCTCCAATGTTGCAGATACTTCAACAGTCTCCCCTAAGCTGAACACTCAGATTCATCATGAACACCCAGGTTGTTGCGCAGTTCAATGAATGTATCCAACTTCAATGGTTTGGTTAGAATGTAGGCTACCTGCTTATGAGACAAGCAGTGAACAAGCTCTAAGACTTTTTCATATACCAAATCTCTCAGAAAATGGAACCTCACATCTATATGTTTGCTGCGCCCATGCATCACATGATTTCTTGACAATTTGATTGCAGAAATTTTGTCACAAAAGACTGTGGTTGAATCCTTCTGCTCCATGTTTAAAGTTTGCAAAATACGTCTTAGCCATATAGTTTGTTGAGCACAAACTGTTGCTGCAACAAATTTGGCCTCTGTGGTTGAAAGAGTAACAACCGATTGCATTCTTAGATAGCCAAGAGACTGCCCCTGAGCTTAGGAGAAAAGCATAACTAGATAGGCTTTTCCTATCATCTTTGTCACCTGCATAATCTGAATCAGTGAAGCCAATAAGATTTGTATTACCCCCTTTCCTGTAGTAAATTCCATAGTTAATAGTGCAGAATTCTCTTTGCAGCTTGAAAGTGAGATTTAGCAGGTCTTTCCATGTATCGGCTAATGAGACTTACTGAGAACATGAGATCAGGCCTTGTTGCGGTGAGGTACATGAGGGAACCAACAAGCTGCTTGTACAGTGTGCCATCTGCTGGACTTTCTTCTGTATCTCTGACTAGTTTACATCCTGGAACTGCAGGATTGTGAATCGGATTGCAACACTCCATGCCAAATCGTTTCAGAACCTCCTTTGCATATTTGCTCTGAAGAATGAAGATACCTCCTGGTTTTTGGTGAACTTCTATTCCCAAAAAGTATCGCATCTTCCCAAGATTGGTCATATCGAATTTTGCACTCATAGAACTCACAAAATTTGCAAACATCTGATCATCATTCCTGTATAGATCAGGTCATCGACATACAAACATACCACCAGCATCTTTCCTCCCTCAGATTTTGTGAACAGCGTTGGTTCATATGGACATCTTGAGAATCCATCTTGAATGAAATAGGCATCAATCTTGTTGTACCAAGCACGTGGAGCTTGTTTAAGCCCATATAGTGCCTTATGCAGACGGTAAACTTTGCCTTCGTGACCTGCACACTCATAACCAGGTTGTTGGTGCACAAATACTTGTTCAGAGATGGTTCCATGGAGAAAAGCTGATTTAACATCAAACTAGCAAACCATCCAAGAGTATTGTGCTGCCATGGCCAAGATTAGACGAATGGTATCTAATCTAGCAACTGGTGCAAAGATTTCGGAATAATCAATTCCTTCCTTCTGACTGTACCCTTTCGAAACCAAACGTGCTTTGTATTTGTCGACCTTCCCTTCTTCATTGAGCTTAGTTTTGTATATCCACTTAACACCAATTGCTTATGCACCATTGGAAAGATCAGTAAGCTCCCATGTATTGTTCTTCTCAATTGCTGCAATTTCTTGATCCATTGCAGTTCGCCACTTTTTTGATTTGGAAGCTATACTGTAGGTGAGTGGATCTTCTTCCATAAAAAGTGCCATGGACTCATCTTTGTCTGACAAGCCTTCCCCAGTATCATAGTCATGCATCTAGATTGGTGGTCTTCTGTTTCTAGGAGCCACTGGTGAGGGAACTTCACCAGTATCAATTTCATAAGTATCTGATGTAGAAGAGAGTGAATGTTCGGAGTCAGAGTCAGCAGAGGCAGGGGAGTCACTTGCTTCGGGTGTGAATGGGTCAGTGTGTTGATCTGTTGCCTCAATATATTCTGTGTCACCCCAGTCAAGTTCAGCACAAATTCCTGGATGATTCTGCTTCTCCCAATCCCATGCTTTATCTTCTTCAAAGATAACATCACGGCTAATAATAACTTTGTTAAAGATTGGATCAAATAAACGATATGCCTTAGATTCAGAGTTTACTCCCACCAGAATACACTTGACACTCTTGCTGTCTAGTTTGGTTCGCTTGATATCTGGAATGTGCACATGAGAGGTGCTGCCAAAAATCCTGAAGTGATCCACATTGGGTTTGGAACCACTCCATGCTTCTTCTGGGGTTTTATCCTTGACAGCAGTAGTTGGACTTCGGTTGAGCACATGAATTGTCCAGAGTACTGCTTCTGGCCAGAAATTGCGAGGAACCTATTTTGCAGATAACACATTGCGAACCATATTCATTATTATTCTATGCTTCCTTTCAGCAATGCCATTTTGCTGTGGTGTAAAGGCAGCAGTGAGTTGTCTGTTGATGCCATGAGAACTGCAGAAGGAGGATAATTCTGAGGAGGTGAATTCTCCTCCTCTATCAATTCTGAGGCTATGAATTGAGCGACCAGGTTCCTTTTCCACCAGAGTTTTGAAGAGAACAAACTGATTAAAGGCTTCTGACTTGGCTGACAATAGATACACCCATATTTTCCTGCTAAAGTCATCAATGAAGGTAAGAATGTACCTTTTGTTTCCATTTGAAACAGGAGTAATCAGCCCACAAATATCTGCATGAACAAGATCAAGGGGTCCATCAGCACGTTTGCTACTTTTAGAGGGGAATGGCCCTCGATGCTACTTTCTCGCAATGCAATTTTCACAGACTTTGTGAGATACTTCAAACTTGGGCAAGCCATCAACCAGGTTACATCTTTGCAGTGTTTTGAGGCCTCTCCAGCTCAAATGTCCAAAGCGGTGGTGCCAGATTGTGCAGAGATCTGAGGTTTGAGATGCTAGACACTGTGAGATATGGTTTGAATCGTACGCAGGACTAGCCATAACAGAATACATCCTGTTGGAACTCATTTGAGTTTCAAGAATGAGGCCTTGCAGATCATGGTAGATCTTGCAGCGATTATTCTTGAATAAGACCGCCAGTCCCTTAGCTTGGAGCTGTCCAACACTTAGAAGATTTTTGTGTAGCTGTGGGACATAGAACACGTCTGCTACAACATGAGTAAGATCATTAATTGTCATTCTCACTTTTCCTTTTCCTTCCACACGCAGACTGGAATTATTACCAAGTTTTACAGCATCTTTGAAGTTGTCATTTAGTCTTTAGATCAGCAAACATGTTGAGATCTCTACACATATGATTTGAGCAGCCAGAATCAATGTACCATATTTGTGCAGACTGCAGGTTGCCAGGTTCCATTAGTGCCATTAACAACATTTCCTCCTTCTCCTCCTTACTTTCATAATATAGTGCACGATTATTGTGTGATTCCCTCTCTAATTTAAGGCATTCCCATTGGAAGTGTCCAAGAGAATGGCACCTATAGCATTCCACAGTTACTCTGTGGTAGTTCGATCTTCCTCTGCCACGTCCACGGCCTCTAGCTGCTCCAATTCCAGTAGTATTTCTTCTCTGACTGGAACTGATCTGTAGAGTCGTTTCTTCACGATCGTGCCTGCAGATGCGTTGCTCGTGCACCAGCTGACTGCTCTGCAACTCATCTATAGACATTTTATCAAAGTCGTTTGATTCCTCAATGGAGCAAACAACATAATCAAATTTTGAGATCATTGACCTCAAAATCTTCTCAACAACCATGGTTTGATCCATCTTCTCCCCGTGTGCCTTCATCTTGTTGACAATAGTCAGGGTTCTAGAGAAGTAGCTATCCACAATTTCAGCAGCATCCATGTGCAGCATCTCAAACTCCTTACGTAGAGCTTGTAGTTGGGATCTTCTAACTCGCGAAGTACCTTGATATTTTTGCTTCAAGGAATCCCAAATATCTTTTGCTGTTTCCTTCTTCAGAATGGTCTCTAAGATCGTTCTGTCAATGGCCTGAAACAAGTAGTTCTTAGCCTTTAAATCTTTCATCTTCATCTCATCAAGGGACTTATCATGCTTGGATCCATTTGCGGCTTTGGATCCTTCGGCTGCTGCAGAGATGCCTTGTTTTATAAGCCCCCAGTAATCTTTGGATCGAAGGAAGTTTTCCATTAACAAATTCCAATGATCATAATGGCCATCAAATTTGGGAATCGCAGGTTGAACAAAACCGTTATCAACCATGAACAAAGGGAAAAACTTCTTATTGTTTGGAATGAAAGAGTTGGCATTTTATAGCCATACAAACGAACAGACTCTTGCTACTTTGCAGCCTAAAACTCAGCTGCAAATGATAAGGACACGACCAACAATATGTGACTGAATCAAACTGACTTATTCAACTTAAGACTCTACTTAACTTAACAGAATAACAGAATGAAGGCTTCTTCAACTTTAGTATCGCACGTCTCCAATGTTGCAGATACTTCAACAGTCTCCCCTAAGCTGAACACTCAGATTCATCATGAACACCCAGGTTGTTGCGCAGTTCAATGAATGTATCCAACTTCAATTGTTTGGTTAGAATGTAGGCTACCTGCTTATGAGATGAGCTAAGTTAGAGAGTGTTATAGTCTATAGATGTACTCTCTCAGGATCTACAAGATGAAGTATCATGTTGTTATTGTTTTTCAAAATCAGAATTCGAAAAAATCCGAAAAAAATATCTGAATCCGATCCGATCCGTTTGCAACCCTACTTCCAAACTCGAAAGAAATCAACGCAAGAGGAAAATCATACCTTTGAGGGGCCTACGTTCTCCCAAACCAAAAGGCTAGGATCCTTGGAGGGGTCTATCCTCGTGAAACCCATATAGTATATATAAAAATCATATCAAATTTAGTAGCCAGAAGGGGGACTAAAATAGAACTTCCAGCAATCAACAACTGAGAGGGACTAACCAAAAGCAGAGACAAAACTCGAATCCAAAATGAATTGGATAACAGGCCACTAAAACATAAAAGGGAGAACATGCCACTGAACCATAAAAGGGGGGTCAGAGTTATGTACCTTTGAGCATGAAGGGGATCATGATTTTCGATCTTGTAATGCTTATTTCGCTCGGCCACCCTCGCTATACCTGTGAGTGCTGTGGTCCAATTAAAGAAGTACGAAATCATTCATTTGTTTAAGAAATTAGAATCAAACAGACGAACGAATTTCTGAGCCGAATCAATAAAGGAGAAGAAAGGAAATTGATGAACTCACCGCATCCAATAACATGTACACAGGAGCACTAAAATCAAAAGGATCGTCGTAGCACCCATCAGTCCATCCATTTGTTCTGTCATTCGTGAAACAGGAAGATCACATATTATGAATCCAAGACGAAACAGAAAAGAACGAAGATGAAGAAAGGATCATGATGAACACATTCCATTCAAAAACATGTTCACCTAAGCACTAATTGCATAGAAATCTCAGACATGACGCAAAAGGCTTTCAGGATCGTCATAGCACCTCTATGTTGCATCCAAAAGCTTACATATAGAAGCCGTAAGTAAGATATGAGAAGCTCACATAAAGATGGGGCATTTTCCAAAAAAAGCACTGGAACCATCGGTGGAAGAAAAACAAAATGGAGATTTGTTGATGGAGGTGATGAAGATGAAAATGGAGGCTGGTGGAAACAAAAATGCTAAATGTACTCAGAAGTTTTGTATTCAATTGAGTACACAAATTAAAACGACGCCGTTTTGATTTGTGTAGCATCAAAATATAGAATATGTTATATATATTTTAAAATTTATACACTTAAATCAAAAGAATGTTGTTTTAACTAATTTCTGAGTAAAGGTAGTATTTCCGGTATGGAAACCCAAGGAATCCATTGTATACTGGAACGAACAAACGGTGAAACCAATAGGTGGTGGACACTAACTCGCTTGCATGATACGCGCAGATAGAAGACCCAGATTTGGAGTTGCCAGTATTGATTTTTTTATGTGAGGATAGAGCATGTCCTTTAATGAGCGGATAGAAAACTAAGATTTGGAGTTGTCGTTTCGATTTTTTATGTGAGTAGAGAGCATGTGGTTAAATGAGCTGGGTTTATAGGCAATTTTTTTTTATGCCATACGGTCAGCGATATATATTTTTTTGAAAAAATCATTGCCCGGCCTTCCGAAGGTCGGGAGTTAGTCCCGACTTTCACAAAGCTAGAACTTACTAAATTCTGACTTCGAGAAAGCTGGGCATCGTTAATATCTCTAACAACGGTGTTTAGCAAGATCCTGGCTGTGGCAAAGTTTAGATTAATGCCCGGTCTTGGGAAGGTCGAGACATATCCAATTTCACGAGAAAACCAATCCCGGCTATGGGAAGGCCAGGTATAAACTGATCTCGATTTTCCCAAGGTCAGGATTTTTTCTATAAAATCACCCCCAAATTTATCATTCCAATATCACCAACACAATCAATATCCAATATTCGAAATGAGCCTGACCGAATATGACACAATAGTAAATGGCAGAAACCCATATCGAAAACAACAATCGATCTCGCAATTGAAGATGGTATGCGGAATGAGGATTACGGTGGATGTGAAGTATCTCTTGTTGGTTTTAAGCCTGAATTTGTGCACTGGTGTTGGAGTAGGGCCTATGACTCCTTTGTCGTTGACCCCCCAAATCATCGTCAAATTATGGTGGAAGAGATGTTATTTTCGTGTTAAAACCGTCATATTGGAAAATAACGGGCTTATTGATCCAACGATCTATTTACTTGTGATGGACGACGAAGCGAAGTTTACTAATGAGCATAAAGAGTTTTTCTACAGTCCCCAATGCTTGTGTTTCCAATGGTGCCCAATATTGCAATTCTGGCAATGATGATCGGAATTGGCCATATCATTGGAAAACTTATATATTAGAGATTAAAAACCTCATGTTTTGGCACGGTTCGTCGTCTGGAATTTCTAAAACCCAATTAAGGACTACTTAACTCAAGGGAAAAGGAGAAACGAAATTACCGACAGGGAAGTCATCAGAACCAGAATAAAGTATAGTGTTTTTGATCTCCAATGCATAAACTTTCCAATGGTATGGCCAATTCCGATCATTATTGTTAGAATCACAATATTGGATACCATTGGGGACACAAGCATTGGGGACTGTAGAAAAACTGAGCATAAGAGTCTTTCTATAGACTATGACGTTCAAAGAGTTTTATTCGTGGGAAATTCTGTGAGAACATGTAGTTTGAAATTACAATTGTTATATTGGTCTTTGCATAATAAATTATTTAATAAAATTATTTTATTGATACAAATGCTTAATACACAATACATCCAATAAAAAAACTACTCTAATCATTATAGCCACCGGGGTAAACTTCTGGAGGTGGTTGTTTCTTCTACAAAAATATTAGGTAATGGTTAGATATATATTCATTTAATTAACCAAATTAAATGAAATCAATACTTACTCTGCGTTGTCTTGTTGGTTTTCCCACGTTCATCTCATTCGTTTTTCTCTCATTTCCTTCCTGTGGGCCTGACCACACCATTTGTCGTCGAATAAAGGAATGCGTTAGCATGAAAGGTGGTGTATGTACCTCATACCGTGGACCCTGCGGGTAGAATGACATCTCATATGTCATTGTGAGATCGTTGATGATCATTTGCGAGACGCAAAAATTTATAGGGCCCACATGGTATTTGCGACAAACCTACATTTCTTTGATTGACTAAGTTTATTATTGAACAAAAGATCAAGTTTAGTGATAAGGAAAATAACATGTATCGCTTGTGAACATGGGATGCCAAATTGCAACCAATTCCCACAAGAACACATACGATCAGCAAGTATGATACGGTGCAGTTCTTCTGATTTTTTGGTTGTCACCTGCGCTACGTACCTCTCAGACGCCCATATGGGCTCATACATTACCACGACGTGACTTGGGGCGCATTTAGTTGCCTTCTCGTAGAAGAGTCTCGCCTTATCGCTCCACGCATCAATATTAAAAGTCATCTTCGCACAATCACTCATTCGTGCTCTGAAGTATTTAATGCAGCTCTCCTACATCTGTCGCACTATTGACATGATCGGAAGATGACATGCACCTTTAAGAACTCCATTGAAGCACTCGACCTGATTCATTGTCATTATACCAAAACGAGCTCCATCATTGTAGGCCAGTATCCACTTATATGGATCAATGTCTGCTAAGTATTGGTGTGCAGTAGGGTTACAGTCGAGCATCTGATCAATTTGATGACACCATCATCCTCACTATCAGGTTCTAAACCGATAACGTAACCTCTACACCCGCCCCCCCCCCC
>JAOYMZ010028837.1:0-16999 GCA_025802335.1 Pinguicula primuliflora | reverse complement strand
GGAAATTAAAATTACCCGTGCTAAAACAGATAAATACGTCGGAATTATATGAAATCGCATGTCATATAAAAGGGGAGGATGCCTCTGATAATTATGGCAATCTCCGTTTGGAGAAACGATAAGCGGATCACCAAATAAATACGATTTTATTATAAAACAGGGGGAGAGAAAAAAAATTAAATAATAAAAAACAAAACAAATTAAAAAGGACAAAAAAAAACAATAAAATCAGACTATTGCACACAACAAAAGAAAAAAAAGAAAACCACCAAAGGATGCCGTTAGTCGACGGAGTGAAAAGGTTGAGTTGATTAAAAAAAAAGCACACACAAACTGAGAAAAAGACAAAATAGCAAGAAAATTAATTGACGGAACGGTAATCCTTCCCTATATTTATTAGTACTAGTGAATTGTCTGTGGCTGAAGTCACTGGTGCGTAAAATTACCCGTGTGTGAAGTCACTATCGTTGAAACAGTATCGAAATCATATCAAATCACATCTCAAATTGAACCTCACGATGCGCTGATTATTATGGTGGAGTCCGTTTCGACGAACGATAAACAATTCACTGTATATATCTAATTTAAAGAATATAGGAAAGAGAAAAAGAAATATAATAAATTAATAATAAAAAAGAAAAGAAAAATTAAAAAGAAAAGAAAAAAAATGAAAAGAGCACTTTTTTGGAAGATTGGTTTTGTTCGTTTTCATTTTTCCTCTTTTCTTTTTTTTTCTCTTTTTTCTTTCTTTTTTTTTCTTTCTTTTTTTTCTTTTTTTTTCTCAACCAATCACCTTTGTTTTTGTCGGAAGATGTCATTTCATGTGTAAAAGAAGGGGAAAACTTAAGTTTACTTCCCTAGCTTTATAATATAGATAGGATATAAGAAGGTGATGGTTTTACTTTTGAACAATAATATCTTCCATTATAATTTTCCCCGCGCTGCTAATATGCGCCAGGTCAAGCGTGTGAGCTAAAGACGCCGACCGATTACCTCGTTCTACTGTTGTCAGTTTTGGTTTCTGGTGTGAATGCTGCTGAAGTCGTTTATAGATTTTCTCAATATGCAAGGAACTTGTGACCTGCAAATGATATGATCACAAAACATAATCTGCTGATTTAAGGGAAAAACAAGTAGTGAAGGAAATATGGTAGCCAAGGAAGAACAGGACATGCGGCGGAAAGATTCTCTTTCACTCTTAATTTCGCAGGGTGTCGTTTGCCTCATAGGAGACCTTTATATGCACTCATGTGGGCTTATGCATGCATGGGCCGTTTGCTACATAAGGAAAAATAAATTAACTGTACAATTAAATCTATGGAGAAGGCCCAATTTCTACAAGCCCCCCGCAAGCTGAAGTAGATGGCACTAGTCCGAGGCCAAGCTTGGCAAGAAGGCCTTCAAATGATGCAAGAGGCAAGGACTTCGTGAACAAATCTGCAGGTTGATGGGCTGAGGGTATGCATAACGGTTGTATGAAACCTGACTTGCATTGATCACGGATGCGATGACAGTCAATCTCAATGTGTTTAGTGTGTTCATGGAAGACGGGATTAACAACCAGATGCAAAGTTGTGTTGTTGTCGCAGTATAAGGGAATGATAGATTGCACGTTGCCATCCAAGTCGGTGAGCACATAAGAAATCCATAATAACTCACAAACAGTAGATGCAATGCTATGATATTTTGCCGCAGCTGAAGAATGCGAAACAATAGATTGCTTCTTTATTTTCCAAGAAATAGGCACCTTACCAAGCTAGATATAATATCCGATAAGAGATCGACGAGAATCCAGGCAAGATGCTCAATCTGAATCACAGTATGCAACGAGTTGCAGTTCATTGTCTGCAGGGATGAAAATTCCAAGTGATGGATATCCATTTAAATACTTCACGACATGACAGGCAGCATTCGAGTGAGATTCCCGTGGAGCCTGCATGAATTGACTAAGTTGCTGCACAAAGTAGCTAATGTCAGGCCTGGTAAAAGCTAGATATAATAAAAGACCAATTAGGCTCTTGTAAGGTGTGGTATCAGGTAGAAATTGTGATCCATCACCAGCTGATAGTTTAAGTCCAGGCAGAAAAGGAGTCTTAGCCATTTAGCATCCAGCAAGCCAGTATCACTAATCCATCTCTTCAGACTAATGGAGAAATAACGAGCTCATAAACAGAATCTTCATATGGCCTTCATAGACCTAGAGAATGCATATGACACTATATCCTGAGAGGTTATTTGAGACTGTTTAGAAACCAAGAAGGTCCCACGGATGTATGTGAGGGCTATACAAGATCTATATGAGGGTACGAAGACTAGTGTGCGAACCTCAGTGGGAGAAACAAAGTATTTTTCAGTGGATATAGGATTGCATCAAGGGTCAGGACTGAATCCATTTCTGTTCGCAGTAATTATGAATGTACTCTCTCAGGATCTACAGGATGAAGTACCATAGTGTATGTTGTTTGCGGACGATATTGTTTTAGTGGCTAAGACAAAGGAGGAGGTCAATACTAAGTTAGAGCGTTGGAGAGAGACACTGGAGGCTAAGGGCCTTCGCTTGAGTCGCTCGAAGACGGAGTATATGGCATGCAATTTTGCTAATGAAACGGAAGAAAGTAGTATGGAAGTTATGATTGCGAACCAAACCCTCCAACAGAAAGATAATTTCAAATATCTAGGATCCATCATACAAAATGATGGATGTGTGGAAGGTGACGTTGTCCATCGCCTCAAGGTTGGATGGATGAAATGGCGGTCGGCTACTGGAGTGTTATGCGATAAAAAAGTCTCACTCACATTAAAGGGAAAATTTTATAGCACAGTTATACGACCGGCGATACTCTACAAGTCAGAGTGTAGGGTTATGAATCTTTCGTACGTGCGGAAATTTGAAGTGGCGGAGATGCGGATGTTAAGGTGGACGTGTGGTCGCACGCGATTAGACAAAATTCCAAATGAGGTATTTAGAGATACATTAGGCATCACATCTATAAGTGCCAAACTGAGGGAAGGGAGGTTGCGATTGTTTGGACATGTACGCAGAAGGAGTTTGGACGATCCGGTCAGAAGAGTCGAAGGATTACAAGTCAAAGGTCGATGAGGATGGGGAAGACCTAAGAGGACATGGGATGAGCAGATTTGGTTAGATCTTGTGGGATTAAACCTCTCCGAGGACATGACTTCTGATAGGACGAGTTGGAGACGCTATATTATGGTTAAAGAGACATAAAACTATATAGAGTAGTTATTTGCTTATTGATATCCAGCCAGGTAGTTATTTAGTTTGATCGTTATTTGCATAGGCACTCATCTATTTCGGTACGTACGTACTGCATAGTTGGGGTAAATAGGTATTTCAGTTATAATGTTTCTCCCCTTCTATTATTCTATTATTTTTACTTTATTATTAGTATTTTTATTCTTATTTGTATTTTTTTGTATATATATATATATTGTTTGTTTGTTTTTTTGTTTTTGTATTTGTATTTGCATTTTATTTTTTTATTTATTTTATTTTTCGAGCTGTGGTGTGGTCTCTACGGAAACAATCTCTCCATCATGTTGTGGGGTGAGGGTATGATTGCGTACATACTACCCTCCCCAGATTCTGCCTAAAAGCGGGATTTACTGCGTATGTTTGGTTTGGTTATTTTAAAGTCTTTAGAAACTTTACAAAAAAATTATATTTTATTTATTTAAATTTTTACTGTTTTATTACTTTTTTTAAAATTGTATTGAGTTTCTATGTCTTTTTATGTTTTTGTACTATTTTTACAGAATTCTAATTGTTTTTTTTTTGTTTTTTTAATGAATTTGTAAATTATATTTATCATTTTTTTATTTATGCTTATTTTTTTAATATTTTAAGCTTTAATTTTAAATATTTTATATTTTTTAGATCATTTATTTTAGTAGTTTATATTAAAAAGTACTTTAAAGTAGTAATAAATGACATTAGGCTAAAATAGTCATTTGGGACATTTTTACTTAGCCAACTCTCAATTCAGAAGAATGAAGTACAATCGGGAATATTTTTAAAACAATATAGAGGTAAATCGAATTTTGCTTCTTTTTTTTTAAATGTTTGTTTTATTGATAGCAAAAGCGATTGTACAAACTACTAGTCCCAAAAGTGAGAATAGTTGTGAAAATACAACCACAGATAAAGTCTGATTATACAAAAACTAGCCCCTAAAGTGAGCGTAGTTGTGACATGTATAATCTCAAACTTGGAGTAAAGTGTCAGTATTTCTTAGGACGACCGCGCCTACGGCGCTGTGGACTGAGTGTCTTTTCAGGTAAAGTTTCCTTAGGGTTCGCTGCTGTCTGTTCCCTTTCTTGTCCCTCCGCTTCCTCCACTTGATCGGCCCAGCTTTTCTTTTGATTGCTATTTGGAGTTGTCTGCTTGGGGATTTTCTGCTTTTGATTACCTTTTGGGGTGGTGCTGATTTTGTATTCTGTTGTCCACCAATCTCGCATTTTATTGATGATAATCATCGCTTCATCATGCCAGGGTGGGGGTCCCAGATTTCCTGCATTCAGTTGGTTAAACGAGTCAATTATGCCCTTCTCCAGATCATTCCAGAGACTTCTCTCCAGCTCCCAGATTGCCCTGATGTCATCACTGTCTCGTGATTTTTCCAGTGTACCGTTATTCAGCAGACCGGAGGCAGTATCCTCTCCCAGATTTGCTGCTGGAGTACTGCCTTGTACCAGCTGTGTCTGTTGCTGCAGTGGCCTTGTGAGGTTGCAGATTGGAGAATCTGTCTGCTGCTTTCCCTGGTCTTTGTTTGCTGGCAGATCCGGTGGCTGTGCAGAGCTCTTCAATGGAGGTTTCTCTTTTCCTAGAAGGGCTCGATCTCGGCCAGTGACTTGGTGATATTCGGTCATTGCAGAATTGTTGTCTGTAGCTGGCAACTTCGGTGTAGAGTCGTCAATGTGTTGCTGCCCTGTGGTTCCCCATTTTTTAAGTTCGTTTGCAGTCTGCTGGATTGTAGGCTGCTCTGTCCAGATTTGAATTTGCATAAGCTCATCAACGGCATCGACGACATCAGATGGAGATGTCTATTTTTCAGCTGCCTCCTGCACTGCCTGCAGGACAAGCAGTCTGTTCTCTTGGTCTGAATGTTCTTGGTTGTCCATTGCAGCCTGTTCCTGTCTCACTGGCTCTGCCACCCCTCTATTTTCTATTTCCCGAAAATTGCAATCATCTTCTGGTCTTCGATTTGGGTCAAATTCTTGGGTGTCCATGCCTCTGATGACTCTATGATAGCTGCTCTGTGTTCCCTTTTCTGTTTGTCCTTTGTTGCTTCTTCCAAGGATGGCCAAAATTGCATCCTAATGGCTGGAGACTTCTTGAACTCCTCTCTGATGGTTACTGTGAAAGAGGTGGACTCGGTTTCTATCACCATGGTTTTGAGAATCCATCCGGAGGAAGTGGTAAAAAGTTGTAGTCTGCCATGCCTCATATCTTTCCTAGTGCTGGTTAGAAGATCTATCTGGACCAATTCTCCAAGATGATCTGCAATTTTTGTGAAGAGTTCATCATCCCAAAACTGGAGAGGCACTCCTTTGATAGCTACCCAAGTGCATCTCGCCGGTTTCCCATCCACTAATCGCTAAGGCCTGACATTGTGTTGCCGGATGCTATTGAGGATGTCTTTGTCTTTCAAGAGTTTTACCTGCTGCGCTTTATCCGGAGCCATGAGAATCAGCTCTCCACCCTCAATTCTGGCCGCCATTACCTTGGTATATCCCACAACCTGTAGAGTCTTGTTTATTGTTTGAATGTCTAAAACCGGTGAGGTGGTACCTAATAAACATGCGTTCAACCAAGCACTTGCATCTTCCTTAGGCAAATACTGAATTTTCTCTACAAAGTTAGCAGTCCCAGTATTCAATTTAATAGCACCAGTATCAGAAATTGCAGCACCAGTATCAACACTGTCCACATCCATTTTTCCAGAAACATTTGCAATCTTGGCATCAGTAACTGCCGTGTGTGCCTCTAGTGGAGTAGTAGCAAACAAATTATCAACAGAAATACCAAATCGTGTGGTTTCATGGCTCAAACTAAACTCCAATTTAAAAGGGCCAATCCAAATGCATTAAGTCGATAAAGCAGCTGCTCAGGATTCATACTTCTTGGAAAACGAACGAAAGCAAACTTGCTACCTCGTTTGTTTAGGTGTTGTGGAAAATGTAAATCCAGGACCTTACCATGAGCAGATAATGTGTCCAACATTCCTGTTCTGGTCACTGAAGGCGGTAAATTCGTGATGTGGAAAGAGTGAGAAGAAGCCCTAAGCTTTTGTAGCCGAAATCCGTTCGTGCTTCAACGAGTCGCCGGGTGGGTAATTGGGTCCGTCTGTTAGGCGCTGGTCGCAGTAGGGTGGCCAATTGCTGGTTTGTGTCCAGTTGGTGGCTCGATTTTGCCGGCGGTGCCAATCTGGGGCAGAGATGCGGATGTTCCGGATGTTTGTGTTGGTCTCGTTCTTGAGCCATTGACCTCGGGCATCTGGTGCTCTGGAGTTGCAGAGGGTATGGGGGGTGCCACCGCCGGCGCGGACACGGCGGGGGTCGCTGTCGTCGTCCAAGTGAAGTCCCGCGCGAGAGGGGTTTAGTCCTTATGAACTGCATGTAGGTAATTTTTTTAATACAGAGGAAGCCGAAGCTAGCGCAAATAAAACAAATTATTCTACCATAAGCAACAAAGCTTGTCAAGGTAGATTGTACTGAAAAACCACAGTGGAGGAGGAAGTCCCCAAAGGATTGAAACCATATCTCTCTTCTGAGATTGAATGACTGCTTGAGTCTCGTGCGAGCTGGAGTTGGACCTGTGTGCCAACATCGTCCATAACTATAGGATTGTCGCTCACAAGGAAATCAGGGACTGTGTGGAACAAATGAACACCCATATCTATGTTGGATAAGTCAACCACCGTCATGCAACCAGCCTCTTCATTATTGGGTGCGCGACGTAAGACAAATTGCATTTACTCGGTATGTAGCCTTCAGTTTACGAATACTCTACATCAGCGCTGTGTTCACCACATCATTGACCCGCCCAGAGACGATCTTGACCACACTCATACTGTCAGCATAGATGGCCACACGATTAATCCCAAGATTGTGCAATGTTCGCGCGCCATGTAATACAGCCCATAGTTTGGCCGTAACAATTGAACATGCACCCAAACGTAGAACACCACCACACGCAGCCTTGGACGTAGATTTGCTATCTGCAGCATCTACATGAAGCACGTAATTTTTTTGATATGTATTTTTTTTATTTATGTAATTTTTTTTCACAAAAATATTTAATTTAAAATAATTTAAACATTTCCTTTTGAATTTAAATCTTCCCCCAAAAACAAAATTCAGTTTTAAGTTTCAAAAAATTGTTGAAAAGATTTTATCTCAGATTATATAGTTACACCAAACTCCAAACATATCTTTTGATCCGTTCAAATTTTGATTCATCCCTATCTATCCTTCTATATAATCATCTACGCATCCATATCAATCACTAGTACTATACCATTCCAATCTATTCCTCTCCAATCTTTTCACACCCCCACGAGAGGAACGAGGATGAATACATTGGCCGTGGCATGCATTGTAGCCACCATATTCGCGGCGGCCGTAACCGCCCGCCCCGCCCCATCACCGGCATCCCATTGCCTCCATATCGATGAGTGCATCACGTACCTGATCGAGGGGAGCTTAGAAGAATCTCCAAACCCCAGTTGTTGCAATTTGATTGATGAAGACTTCGATTGCATTTGTGAGGCATTCGATCTCGCCGCCGCTAAAGGATACACCATCAATATGTCCAAGGCCGATGATTTGCCTTCTGCTTGCAGTGTCAATTCACCTCCATTAAGTTCTTGCGAAGGTAATAACTATTTCTTTTCATCTTGTTGTTGCTCGAATAAAACTATTTCTTTATTATCTCTTCATCCACCGCAGAACGATCCGTGGCACTCAAGGCCACCGCGCCGACTCCGTCGTCAGAAAGTGGAGATTGCAGCCTGATGGTGTATGATTTTGTTGATTGCATGAGCTTCTTGAGCAAAGGTAGCAAGGATTCAAAGCCGTCGAGTGGATGCTGTTCCGGGTTCAAATCAATTGCAGATAAGAAATTTGATTGTGTTTGTGAAGCCCTTACAACAGCTCCGAGGCTGGAGTTTGAGGTGAATTATACAAGAGCTGAGGTGTTGCCCTCCCTTTGCAAGGTGAAATCTCCAGCCATCAGTACATGCAATGGTACGTTTATCACTATTAATCTTTATTTATGGTACAAAATTATGAAATGTGCACAATTTTAATCTGAATATCATTTGCTAGTATCATCAACTCCGTCTTCCCCGGTTCCAACCAATATTTCTTCGCCGTCACCCTCTGCGGACTGCTCCACCATTGCTTACGACATGATTGATTGCATCTCCTTTTTGACTCCCGGCGGCAACATTGCGAAGCCGTCGTCGTCTTGCTGTTCGGGATACCAAACCGTCGTGAATACGGATTTCGAGTGCGTCTGCGTGGCTCTGCAAACTGCTCCGACACTCGGCATGCCGATCGATGAATCCAAGGCGGAGAAACTTGCGGGTCTCTGTAACGTGAAATCTCCACCTATCAGCTCCTGCACTTCCGGTAACGTCCATCTTGCAATCAATATAAGGGTTCAAATCTCTAGTGTTTGTGTTACAAATCTGATTGGTTCTTTTCTTTAGGAGGAGCGCCAAGCATTTCTCCACCGGCACAATCTCCGCCGCCGTCGTCTGTGTCTGCGCCTCCCGCTCCATCGCCGTCGACATCGGCCGGAAACGACTCTGATTGCGCCACCATTGCGTACGATATGATTGACTGCATCTCCTATTTGACTCCCGGCGGCGACATTGCGAAGCCGTCGTCTAGCTGCTGTGATGGATTCAAAACAGTAGTTAACACCAACTTCGACTGCGTCTGCGTGGCTCTCCAAACTGCGCCCACGCTTGGTATGCCCATCGATGAATCGAAGGCGGAGAAAATGCCCGGACTCTGCAAAGTCAAATCTCCACCACTTAGCACTTGTAGTTCCACTCCGGGTAAATTTTGACCGATTGAAAGTATATTAATTTGATTCCAATTTGGATCATAATAATTTAGTCATTTCAAAACTTTGACTAACACCCTTAATCTGCTTGTCCTTATGCTTAATGGGTTTATGATTATGATTATTTTTTACACTTTGCAGAAAGTGGATCACCGCCGCCAGCAGCAGCTGCTCCGGGAAGCTCACCGCCGCCAGCCGCCGCTGCTCCGGGAAACGAACCTCCGCCTTCGTCAACAAGTCTGGCAGGTTCACCTGAATCATCATCGCCTGCTCCATCGTCGCCTGGCAAACCCAAATCCTCTGGTGCTGAGACCATCGGCTTATCTTTTGTGTTTGCCTTCATCTTCTCTTTGTCGCTATTTGTGGCCTTGGCTTAAGAGATTCATTAGCCTTTTTGCTAGTTTTTTTTTTCAGAACTGATTTTATGTATTTTTTTATTATTCTTCATTAGTTAGAAGTTCAGAACTTTGAGGAGTGTTTGCTTCAGTTTCTTTATAACAACTTTTAGCTTAAATTCCGGTGGTAAAATCTTATCCTGAAACTGTTTTGCATATTTGCTTTTTTTCGATAAAAAGTTCAAAATAATTTGATTCACACGATTGAACAATAGAGTTTATCAGAAAAAAAGCTATGTTCGAATCGAGAGGGGGCCAATTAGGCACCGTCTAGGTGCGTTAAGGTGCTACAATGTTGTCCTCCGGCTTGCATGAATTTCTATTTAGGCCGCTTATAAAAACACTTAGGTGGATAGCTAGGCCGCATACTAAGCGAGCCTTGATCGTCTAAGGTCTGTCTAATACTTTCTAGAATACTAGTAGTATTTCGGAACCTACTATTCGGTGCTTGAAATCTATTCTAAAAAGCAGCTTTTGGCTTTTGGCAATTGAAAAGTCAGTTTACAGTGTTTGCGAATTAAGCTTTTGCTTGACTTTTGGTTTTTGTGGTGGAGAATTCAAAAAAAGCCTAAAAGTCAGAAGCATCTCTAGGGTTGCTTTTGAAGTGCTTTTGGCGGTGACATTTTTGTAAATATTTAAAATATTAAATTTAAAATATTTTGCAAATACTTTTTAATTTTTTAATGAAAGTTCCTTTTTTCAAAATACCTTTTGAAAAACTACTTCTACATAAACATAAGAACTTGCAAACACCCCTAAGAAGTGCACTTCATTCATAGATTGAGGTGTATTCAAGAAGCTATTAGACAGCGCTTTCACCAAAAATACTTTGAAAATTCAAAAACCAATAATTACAACCAGAAGTTGCTTAAGCAAAGTGTTATGTTTCGGATCTAGACTGAAGCATACACGATGAGTAACTTTTTGAGTGATTCGATCGTTAAAAAACTCTCTTAGAGAAGGCGGCCGCCTAGCCTGCCTAGGCGTCGCCTTAGCGTTGGCAGTCATCTTCCGCCCTGTTCGAATGACGCCTACATACCCGTTTAGGGGCGACTAAGCAGGTGCCTATGCCGCCTAGGTGCTAAGTAGACCCTGACCGCCTAGGAACCGCCTAACGCTTTCTCGAACAATGTTAAAAAACAGAAATAAAATGCACTGTAACGAACATTGAGTTTAGGACCTGTGGTTCACAAGATCTAATTATAAACAATAATGCTATGAGTTCCCCATTTGTAGACCCTTTTTTTACACACACCTAGGTGGCACATGATGTGGCTAATAGATGAAGAATTTAATTGGACATCATATTAACCACATCATGTGTCACCTAAGTGTGTTTAAAAAAAAGTCTACAAATGGGGTGCCCATAGCACTACTCAATTATAAAATCTTGATACGTCTATATTCCATCTATCACATAGATGTATGAGGCCCAATTGCATTGATCATCTCATTGACACTATTGTGCGAAATAACACAATTTTAAGCTATTGTTATAGTCCATTATTAAAATTGAAACCATCAATTGCTCATATATAAGAAAAAGTTCACGCGAATTTATTGTCGAGAATATCTTTAAACCTTAACTACAAAATTACTTAATCCTAAGAAATGGGTTTTAAAGATTCATGACAACAAATTTGTTGGCGTCACACGAGCTTGGAGCTTTTAATTGATGATTTTAATTCCTATAATAGGCGATGATAGTGTTGTCCCAAAATAGAGTTCAAAAGGTGATCAATGGTACAATTACACTTAGCTACAACAGAGACAAGAGTTACCTCATAACTTTCATTTTTTTTTTATAGGTATCTCATAACTTTGATTGATGATTTCACCATGAAAGTATGGATCTACTTCTTGGTTCAAAAATCAGAAGCTCTCTCTATTTTCAAAACCTACAAAGCAAGTGGTGAGAAGGCCACAAGAAACAACATTCAAAGTCTTAGAACATGTGAAGGAGGAGAATTCACTTCGCAGGATTTCGCTGATTTGTGTATATAACAAGGAATCCGCAGACAACTTATGATTGCCTATTCTTCCAAGCAAAATAGTGTTGCTTAAATAATAATCATACCATCGTGAACCAGAGCTAACCCAAGGGGTGTCCCGTCCTCTCCCCGCTGACTCGGGTCCGAAGTAACTGTAAAAACATAAATAGCCAGAAGGTCCTCTAAAAGCTTGTGTAAGATAAAAAAAACTTACCCATGTTTAACTTTCACAAACCAAAATATCAAAACTATGAACATATGGTTGTTTCTTCTCACTTAAGTACATATCCAAGTCTGACATTACATCCACTAATGTGTCCTCTGGCTCATCATACAGATCAAATCTTCTAGTAGCCTGCGAACTTGGAAACTCACTTGGAACTGGCCTACCAACCTTCCCAATTTCAGCAATAGCATTGTTGCACTCCTTCTCACCTTGTTCGTGCGCATGATATGCACCAATTACCTCATATATCTCCACAATCCCCCCTTAATTAGGCTCGGAAAAATATTTAAAACTTTATCTTTATAGCTCAGATCAAGTATGATTGTTGTCACTATTGTACAAGAAAAAATTTCTAGTCTCCAATAGTTATGTCCCAATTAATGATATACAATTCCGAATAGTAATCTTAGCTATTAGTGTTGTAATCCAATGACTAAGATTAATCTCATTTTAAAAATGTGATTATTAATAAAAATTCAACTCAAAGATGAGATTGATCTTAGGTATTAGATCACAATACCAACAACTAAGATTACAATTTGGAACCGTATCTCAATAATTGGAACATAAGCATTCGAGACTAGAAAATTACTAATGACACATGGAATGATTAGTAAGTTAAAATATTGGAATAATGTGCATTGTATAATGAAATATGGTCCCGAATTGTAATCTTAGTTGTTGGTGTTGTGATCAAACGGCTAAGACCAATCTCATCTTTGAGTTGAATTTTTTATTGACAATTACATTTTTAAAATGAGATTGATCTTAGCCATTGGATTACAACAACGACTAAGATTACAATTCAGAATTGTATCTCATTAATCGGGATATAAACATTCAGTACTGTATCTCATTAATCGGGACTAGAAATTTTTCTCTATGTCAGTCTCAATTAGAGCTGTCCAACCGGCTACCCGATACATCGGACGGACCCGATATATCAGTACCAGTACCGGTACCGATTACCAGATGGTCTAGGGTACTGGTACTGACACTCAAATCTCGATACCGGTACCCGGTATACTAGAGGCGACAGTCCATTTTGTAAGTTTTCAATTCAATTTAATCATATCTCACAAATGTTTGGGAAAAAAAAGTTCGAATAAAATATTATATACCAGATAAAACATTACTAGAATAATGCAATTAAGCAAATCATAATTTCACAAATGAAAAAATATTAGTTGCATTACTAATAATACTTCCAATCCCTCGCACATCTTCCTCAGTTGTGCTCAAATCTGCATAACTGGTTCTATATATAAATTTTTATCTCCCTGCACCAATTTAACAAATACCTTTGTACAGTTAAGAAAAGCCAGCAAATCATGAAAGCTCAAATCAAGAAAGCTCAAATCAAGGAATTGTAATTGAGTAGATATATATAAAGATTGTAAATAATTAAGGTAAGAGAAATTCTTACCATCTAGGACTTCATTAGCTCAGTCTATATATATTGTTGTACACGAGATATAGTTCGTATCAAGCAACATAGCAATATAATGAAGTTTCGCATATTCCTCTTCTACAATTCTACAAACCAAATCTTCATTCTTCCAAATCTTCTCTCATTTTTTCACGGTATTAGAGCAATTTTGCTTGCGCAGTTGATCCAAAACTCTTCACTGCATCTCTCTATTCTTCCTCTAATCACAGCTTCATTCTACATCCCTGCAATCTTTCTTATCAGTCACAAATATCCCACGTTTCTCTTCATCCAGGATATCAGGCCTTCACACCATCTGAATACCTTCTAAGACTGTCAATCTGCATCCCTTAAAAATTCTCGACTCTGCAATCTAAATCTCCTACACCTCTATTTTTGTCTCAATTCGCAGTATCAGAATTCTAAATCTCTCCTGAATTCAATCTTTCCAATCAAATTCAATGGCTTTTACTCTTCTCAATCTCTCCCAGTATGTCTCTGTTAAACTAGATTCAACAAACTACCATCATGAAAATCACAGATCGTGCCACTATTGAAAAGTTACAATCTTATATCAATAGCAGACGAATCTCCGGCATGCCCCCAGCTTCTGTGCCCAAACCAACCAAAGAAGGCGAAGAAAACCAGACTGAATTCCAAACCAATCCTGAATTTCGGGACTGGTGCTGCAAAGATCAGTTTGTTTTAGCACTGATTAATGGCTCCCTTTCACCAGAAATCCTCCCTGAAACGTACGGCCTCACGAGTACTTCTGCGGTGTGGGATAAGTCATCCCACCAGTTCTCGCAGAAAAATGCTTCCCGATTTCTGAATCTGAAGAGACGATTGCATACCTTGAAGTAAGGTTCTCAAAATTGCACTGTCTTTCTTCAGAGCAGAACTATCTGCAGCTGGACATATAGTGACGGATGATGATCTGATTGACTACATTGCCGGAGAACTCTCGCCGAATTTTCAAATGTTCATTCCACATATCTCCTTCGTGAGGCGTCAATCAACCCTGACTATGGAGGATTTTGAGAGTGAATTACTTATCTACGAGTCCCTGATAAGTGTCCCAACCGTACCTGAGCCAGATTCCGTCGCACTCTGGTCCTCCAAAGATACAATCGAGTTTGGCGATCCTTGCTCCTTTGCATCACGGGGAAGATACGACAGTGGTCGTGGATGTTTCGCGAGCGGAGGATGATACGATAGAAGTTTTGGCCGCAACCGTTTCATTGTAGGAGGCGGTGGTCATTTTTCGTTGGCGATTCATCACTCCCCCTTGCATCCTCAGACAGATTATACCACTGACACTGCTTTTCAGTCCCGTGAGCAGACTTAGATTCTTGGGCCATTCCCACATGTTGGTAGCAGATGGGCTGATTCGGGCCACGTGAACAATTCTCACCATGGAGCAAGCTATGGAAATATGGGCCAAAGTCAATCCTTACAGGGCCCAAGACACTTTTCTGTCGGACAGACCGGAGGCCGGACAGTTTCAATTCTGGTGGCCCGAGCAGGTCAACATATTCTTCCTCTAATATTGCACAAAGCAATATTAATCCATATGTCTGTCAGATTTGCGGAGGCAAGAGTCATACCACTCTTGATTGCTTCAATCGAATGAATTACACTTTTCAGGGACGATATCCTCCGGCAGAACTCATGGCCATGGCTGCACAGTCTTCTGCTACTCTGGACAATGGAACGTGGTTTGCTGATTCAGGGGCAAATAATCACATAACTAATTATTTGACTAATCTTTCTTTGCAGGAACACTATCCGGGGGGAACGAGATTGTCATAGGTAATGGAAAGTCTCTAAAAATCAAGCACACGGGTTCACTACATTATCCAATCCCCTCAGGTTTCCTTAAACCCTCTATTGTTCTTCACTGTCTCGATGCCTTTGCTAAATTATTATCTGTTCATAACTTCTGCTGGAATAATTATTGTTTCTTTGCACTAACAAAATTGGTTACTTTGTGAAGGACAACAAAACGGGGATGACGCTCCTCAGGGGCCTAGCGTGAATGGACTCTACCCAATGGACCTTTCGAAAACCTCCTCACATCTTAATTGTGCATTGATGGATATGGTTGGTGTGAAGGCATCTTTTAACAACTGACATGAAAGATTAGGTCATACTGCTGCCCCCATAGTTAGTCATTTAGTTCAGAATAATGATTTGCCTGTATCAGGATCTCGCTGTTTAGAATTCTGTGAAGCATGTCAATTAGGTAAAAGCACACAATTGTCATTTCCCTCTTTTGCACGTTGCTCGCTTTTTCCGTTAGAATTGATTCATTCTGATGTATGGACTGCCTCAGTATTGATATTATGTCATATTTATTGATGATTTCTCGCGGTTTTCATGGTTATATCCCCTTATTTATAAATTTGATGTCTTTAAATGCTTCATTGAATTTAAAGCTCTTGTGAAGAATCAATTTTCTCGAAAAATCAAATAATTTCAAAGTGATGGCGGTGGTGAATATGTGTCCACGATATTCAAAACTTTTTTTGACCAAACATGGCAAACTGCACCGCATATCGTGCCCACACACATCGCAGTAAAATGGGGTGGCAGAGCGTAAGCATTGTCACCTCGCAGACATGAGCTTATGTCTGCTTGCTCGGGCACACATACCGTGCACATATTGGCTTGATGCTATATTTACTGCCAACTATATCATCAATAGATTGCCCACAACACTTCTTGATTATGCAAGCCCGTTTATGTTACTCTATGATACCTTACTTGATTGTTCATCATTTCGAGTCTTTGGGTGTGCGTGTTATCCTCTACTTCGTCCCTATAACACCACCAAATTTATGTATCGTAGTAAGAAGTGTGTATTCTTAGGGTATAGTACTCAACACAAAGGGTAGAAATGTTTTGAACCCTTAACCAAACGAGTCTACATATCCCGCAATGTCATTTTTGATGAGTGACTTTTCCGGGTATCACTTCTTTGGACTGCAGAATTACCTCTATAGGGGAGTCTTCCTCCATACCGCTGTATTCATCAGGTATTCATGTCTTACCTATTTCTTCATCTATTTCAGACTTACCTCTTTTTGTCTCCACATCATCAGGTGGTATGTCTTCTGGCCTTGACCCACCTGTGCAGAGTCACCATCACCCATCAGCCAATGATGCCACAACCGGTGGTATGCCATTAGGCCTTTGACCCACCTGCTGTTATGTTATAATTGGCGGATGGTATCACGTCAGTCTCCACTTCAGAAATACCACGTGGCTCATCTGATGACGTGACCGCCCTTGGCGAGCTCACTCCCGAGGAGACGGGTGGTATGTCTTCGGGTCTTGACCCAGCTGAAACCTCGAAACTAAACTCATGCCCAGGATGGTTAGTCAGTTCAGATTCATCACGTGACATATCTGGTAGAGGAGTTTTTTCACCCTCTTTTATTATTTATCCTAATTTATCCTATCCCATCACTCGGCTCTTAAGCCTAAGTCATTTCCTGATTTTCATCTGTATTTTGCATCAAAGTATCCCATATGTGCACTAACCAGTGTGCAGATTTCTAGAGAACCAACCACGTACCTACAGGCCTAGGCCTATCCTAAATGGCGTGCTGCTATGAAAGACGAGTATGATGCATTGGTTGCCAACTCCACGTGGTCTTTGTAGGTCCTCAAATTGCCAGATCTGTTAATCAGGAACACAAAAACAGATTAGTGTTCACAAGATACGCGTAGTAACCAAACTGTAACAAAAAACTGAATGTATAAAATCCTGTTGATAGATTGTAGCCCCAGATGACTTCCAGCTTCACAAGAACAGCCCGAATCCAAAGACAAGACCGAAACCAGCAAACCCTAGCC
>JAOYMZ010028826.1:0-17001 GCA_025802335.1 Pinguicula primuliflora | reverse complement strand
GCATGATTGTTATGATAAGCCAGGATGATTTGCTTTTTTGTGATCATTTTGATTGATATCCTACTTCGACAAGTTGTATTGTTTGCTTGCCTAACTCTTCGGATGCGCTGCTATAGATTTATTGTGTCGTTACCATTGATTGTTCCTCTATTCAAGAACTGATTTTTTTGCTTTTTTCATTTGCTCTTTCGGATTTCTAATTCCCATGGGGCATCTAGCTAGGGGACCGGCTAGGGCATTCCGGACCCCAGTGTCGGCCCTACCAATAAATCCCACCTTTAGGCAGGATTTGAGGCAGATAAGATGTACGCAATCATACCCCAACCTCTCGATGTGGAGATTGTTTCCTTTATCACAATTATATAGACAATCATAAAGCTGACAATTTATCCTTTAGCCCGTCTTGGTCTATCCACTGCACGATCTTACCTGATTCACATGAATCTGCAGTTGGAATAGAAAGACCTGCAAGGCTAAATAAACCGGATGAATGTACTTATCTTGGTGGAGGGAATGACTCTTGCTCTTGCTCGTTTTGCTCAAGAGGTATATCACCATTCATAATGCTTTACAATTCACTTTTGCTTCTAGGCTTCTGTAAGGATGATGATACCTTGCATTTTATTTTGACATTCAGCTGCATTAATATTATTCGATCTCTATCAACAAGACATCAAGGGCTCGTGTTACAGGTTGGTTAGACATTTCCTTGCAACTCAATTCTGATTATTGAAATCTTTTCAACGTTACAGCTATTTCGAGTTGTTGCAAATTTACACAGTTTATTTCGTATCAGTGCATACATTTCTTTTCTTACTTGATTTTAAACTTGCTTAGCAATTAAAAAGAGCCAGAGGGAAGCAAGTATGATAGAAGGTGCAAATGACTTGCTTCTAACAATTGAAACTAAAAGCCAAGTAAAGAACAATTCAAAACAATACTTTTAACGCTAAACTACCAAGAAATCCATCCAGCATCCTTGAGTTTTTCATTTATATATATTTTTTCATCCATTGAATTGAAGAAGAGAAACAAATGAAATGATTGTTTCATTTTACCAGTCTACCATCTTCCTTAAAACTCCATCCGGCATTCCTCGTCTGAAATCTTTGTCCCCTTGGTCAGCCAACCCTTCACCTTGAAATCACATGAAACTCTCAGATCCATTCGCTGATTCCTTAGCCAGCTAGAGACCTCCACCATTACATCCATTTTCAACACCATAGACTTATCGGAAGCAACAGACAGTTTTTTCTTTATATCCGACGACAGGCGGAGCCCGTTTTCGGACAACGGGAGGTGAACAACGGCCGTCGTGTTGGGCTCCATCCTGGACGGCGACGGCGGGAACCCACATTGTCCGATCTTGATATTCTTCATGAACAGAGAAGAATATCCACCGCCGTGGTAAGAAACGGACATTCTCGGGTTCGGGTTATTTGCATGGAGCGTAATGTAAATCTCCGAATGCTGCTGTTGGCTTTTCCCCGGTTTCAAATTCCTTCCTTCAATGAATGCGACTTGAAATTCAGGCGGACGGGGGCTGTACAGGGTGGTCCGTACGACCACGACGGCGACAACCGCAATGAACGCAAGGATCACGATGGGGACGAGGGTGATGCACACGCTGCTGCCTTTTTTCTTCTTCTTCTTCTCCTGTTTTGATTTTAGGTTGTGATGATGCTCGAAGATGCGCGCGTGCTCAGGCGGAGGGACGCGGTAGATTTGGTCACGCGGAACTTGGACGACATAGGTGTCGAGGGAGGCGTCCGCCACGGACTCGGAGTTGGTTCTCGTCGGCGTCGGCGTGGCGAGGTGGTTTTCCTCGGCGGTTTTTTGATTCCGCTCCTCCATTTGCATTTGAGGAGCGGTGGGCATTAGGCGAATCGGTCGAGGTACAACTCAGACGATGGGCTGCTAATGGGGGAGAAATTTCATACTAATATGGGAAAAAGGGTTTGAGGTGCATGGGAAAGGGTGTAGTGCTGTGCAAAGACATTTCTAAATGGTGGGAAATGAGTTAATTGGGAAAGGGTTTGGGAAATAGTTGATTCATTTATTTCAACTATTTTTTCTATCGAAATTTTGATTTTAATTTGGGAAAAATGGTATAAACTATCAAGCACCTATATAGCCAATTTGTAAATTTTCCAACGACATTACTTAAGAGTGAAATATCCTACATTTTTCAAACATCTCTTCCGGTAATCACTGACAAAAAAGAATAATGTATACAAAATATTTTTGTCCACAGTTTGTCATACTGGATAGTACATGTATATGTGGATAATGCATCAATTAAATTTTTGTGGTCCAATTACAATGCCACATGTACATGTAATATTGGTTAGTACAAATTTTGTACAAAAATATTTTCTATATGTAACCTTATTGGACAAAACAATCATAGGAAAGAAAATGGTATGACAAACATTTATTTAAGCGAATATATATTAAAATTGAAAAAATTGTTTACATGTAATGATCACCTTGCTCCTTCTTTCGGGAAAATTAATTACATCCCATAAGACAAGTAACAAGGTCTCAGATCCAATCTCCAATTTCATATACAACTGAAAAATTTGTCGATGAAGCATTAGCCCATTTTCATGTACATGGTTGCACCTTAGTTACCAAAATACTTGGAGCTAACTCGTAACTATTGTAATATCATTGATTCCTTGCATTCCATATTATTCAAATGGCTGTAAGCCAAAAAATCATCCAACATTACATTTTTCCCCCGGAGGTTATTATTCATGGAAGATCTCCAACCTACTCAAATCGACATCCTGTTGAGACCACTCCCTTACCTTCAACCACACCTGTTTTACAACATCACCTTGATTTTAATCAACTTGTTGAAAATGGGCGAGAAAGTGAAATTCTCTCAGGCACGAAACCCAAGATAGCTTGAAAACTACTTCCCGGCAAGAAAAACCACATCGGAAGCCAGATCTACGATGGTAGACTAACAGATCTACAAGATTTATCACTCCTCCCTCACCGGAGACGCACTAGGCACACAGGGGGGGTCAACCAATCTAAGTTTTCATTCGAGCTTTTATCTTTTACCACCACTTTCATACGCCCCAACCCGCCTGGTCCTGGACCATTATATAATGAATTTCGTCTTACACTCTTAAAAACCAAAGTGCCATGACAATAGAGGTAAGTATCACATATCATTATATACTAGTTCATTTTTCTGTTTGTAATCTGTATGAGACAATTATACTCTAATAAATGGCACGGGCAGCTATACTGATAATGGAATGAGGCTTGAACTTTTCTTCTCTAATGGCAATTTTATTAGGTTATGCTCCTACTTTAGAATCAACGAACATACTTCTACATCTTGGTTAGCATAAAGTTGTTCTCTTTTGCTTGACTACATGGATCATCTTGGATATGTTACTGTTTTGACATAGATCACCATGGATAGCTGAGGATTCCAACTGTTGGTTCTCATGGTTAAGTACACTATAATCCTTTTTCCATTCATGTTTTTCCTCTGCTATTTTGTTGGCATTGTTGCATATGACCTCCCATTTGGTATGTGCGTTCTTGAAGAAATGAGTGTTCTATCAATCCCTCAAACAACTGCTTGAAGGATGAACTATCTTTGTTGTTGGCGCTGCCATTGGCATCGTTTGATTATAATGATCTATTATAGGTCAGGCACGTTTTTGAGATAGTCATAACACATGTTTTCCTCTAATTCTACTGAATATTTTTCATGGATTTGACACAGATCGTGTATTCTTCAGGTACAAAGCAATTCTCACTATTCGTTCATGATTCACAGGGCATTAAAATACCACAGGTACTTAAAATAATCCACTGATATGTATCATTCAACATACATATCCTGCATCCTTTCTTCAATATCATGCTGTATTTACTTTACTTATTTTTTTTGTGCTTTTTGATACCTATCTTCTGTCTCCTTAGCCCACATGAACTTCTATTTGAATTTGCTAGAATTCTTTGAAATTGAAAAGCCTTAAGTGTGTATCATGTTTGAGGTGAAGTCTGTTTTTCGTAAAAGTAGGATGAAAAAAATTCAGCAACCGTCCAATTTCACCTCTGATTTTTTAAAACATGTTATATTCCTATGTTTCTAAAATAGAGTGTACATTATACTGACGTCAATTTCATTATTATATAGGAGCTCTGAACTTTAAACACGGCTCAGATCAACATCTTGGTACTCACCTACATGTACATTGCGACGGTTCATCTGTTCGTCCCCCTGCATTCTTCTGTATTTGAAATTTGTAGCTACTTAATCAGATTTGGTTCACTTGCTTCTTATGTTGTGGCTAATTTATCTTTTGCACCTCTTCTGTAGTTGAAATATGAATGTATTCTAATTCTTTATAGGATTTGATGCTACATTTCTTTTATTTGAATGATTATGTTATTAACAAGTTTTATTTGAATGTTTCGGTTATTATGTTTAGTAGCCAGATTATTTGAAAACCTATGCTATTAGCATACTTGCTTTTATGTATCTGCCCCTGATTTATTAGCATGGTTATCTGCCCCTGATTTATCTGACGCCTGAATGCATCTGCCCATGTTTGCCTCATTTTTCATCTTTATTAATATCCTTCAGGTATCATTCTCCAGTTTATTCTTGACCTACTTATTTTGTTATCTATTTATTCAGGTAGCCTATCGTTCATTAATGTAATCGTCGTCAACGCTTCAAAGATTTACTTTCTACATTGCTCCTTCATCTCATTCCACATAGTTCTCTTTTGCTTCATTTTCTAATAGTCACAAAGAGGAAAGAAGATCCTAACAGTTTTACTTACTTGGTGTGGCAACTGATTACATATCTTAAGTACATGCTGAATGATTCTATTTGAATACATCAAAAAGAAGTCTATACAATGCTTCATCTTTACATTATTTTCTTTTCACATCTGTGGCTTGAAACACGAACAATTTTCTAGTAGAAATACAACCAAAGGAAAGAAAAGAATTATCATAAATCCCTAAATCGCAATTATGATTAGTCCAGAAAATAGTTTTCAAATGAAAATAGATTCTACCATTTTCAGCAATTCCCATTAGGTAATGGATTATGCCATTCTATCATCCTCCCTGACAACTGAAGACGAAGAAATTGGCCCGACAATATTCAGTCCAGCTACATGGCCAGCAGCTGGTGTTGAAGTGTTTGTCCCATAACGATTGTGAAACCTTAGTTGTACTAGTTTAAATAGGAATTGTGGGAGAACCTATCACCTTGGGCTCAAGGTTTTAATGATAACACTCACATTCCTAATATTTACCCCCACACGAGATCTGTATTTATGGGCTTGATTTACTCCAAGGCCCGACGACCTGATTATGGGTCGGGTGGCCCGTGATCCGTACTTATGGGTCAGATCAGATTTTTAGTTGGTATCGGAGCCCAGGTTGAGGCCTGAATGTTTTCGTCGCGCTTCTACGGCATGAGTGTTCAAGTCCGATATGGTTTATCTAATCGGACTTGAGGGAGAGCATTGAAGTATTTGTCCCATAGCGGTTGTGAAACCTTAGTTGGACTAATATAAATTGGAATTTCGGGGAGAACTTATCATCTTGGACTCAAGATTTTAATGATGATATCCACATTCCTAATATTTATCCCCACGCGCATCCAAACATGAGACCCGTATTTTGGGCGATTTACTTCAAGGCCCGGTGACTCGATTATGGGCCAGGCAGCCCGTGCCCCGTACTTATGGGATGGGTTATATTTCTAGTGTTGGTTGTCCAGCCTGCTGGCCAGGCCCAAACAACGCCGTTTGGCATCGTTTGAGCTTTCTTTTTAAATTTTTTAAATATAAAAAATGTGTTGTTGTTGGGGCTCGACCCTATTTCCCACCCTAGGCTGCACATTTTTGCCCAACACACATTCGAGTTGGCTTACTGCGTGTTTTTGATATTATCCCTTAACTGGTTCATAAACTAAAGAAAACGGTACAGGTATTGCATTAGGAACATACATGATACACAAGTCTGCCTGACAATTTGTCTCCTTCCGAACCTTATAGAACCTCCAAGTTTTTTTTTGGTAATTAAGATTTTATTGCTTTAAACTGAAGTAAAAATAAGTACAAAGCTTTTGAAGTCTATGACCCCATACTAAGATGCTAATCGCAAGTCTAAAACTCCAATTGGGTCATGCAGCCAAGAACTTAAACCATAACAGCAATTGATCAATTTGTATGCCTGCAGCCAATTCAAATATCAAGCTTAATTTGGTCCTCAAGATTCAGATCACTTTCGGAGTTGAATCTAACCGAGTTCCGTTCCTTCCCAATCCTCCATACGACTGCCATCCATATTGAGAGCCAAACATCCTCTCCTTTCTTTCCTTTCAAGCATTGCATATATGCTTCCAGGTGCTGAGATATTGTGTTAACAGATACACACTTGATGCCCAGCCATATAAAGATGTTGTACCATATCTGCCTGGCATGTTCACACTGAATAAACAGATGATCAACCGATTCCATTTGCTTTGCACGCCAAATACATAATGTGTGAGATTCAAGTATGCAGACTCCTCTTGCCACCAGATTATCAATAGTCTGTATCCTGTTTTGCAAAATTCTCCAAATGAAGCATTGTATCCATTTTGGTACCATTCTGCACCATGCTCGGAACCCAGAAGTGTTTTGTTGAGAGAACTGATCTGGTAGAACTGTAATGGAAGTAGAATAAGATTATTTTACCGTGTATACTCCTGCACTATCCGCTGTCCATTGCCATCTATCTAGCTCTTACATTAAGGGGAATAATGAGGCCACAATGGTTTTCAGATCTGCTAGCAATATCTCTTCCCATTCTCGAAGTCTCCTGCGAAAAACCAAGGTTAAATCTTTCACAGAATTAACTCCATCACCTATCTGCTGCACATAAGACTATTTTTGTGAGGATAGCTTGTACAGTGTCGGAAATTTCAGGGCTAGGCAGCCATCTCCAGCCCAGTCATTTAACCAAAACAATCCTTTATTGCCCGAGCCAAGACATAGCTTCAGATTAGTACAGAACAGGGGGCATATTTCAGTTCATCCCAAACATCTGTCCAAAGTTTCGAGGTGTTATCAGGCATAGTCAAGAGCAAGGATCAGTCATATGATCCACGTCCTTCATATGACCCGCGACCATAAGCTGTCAGGATTTACTTTGAGTGTCCAGATCCATTTCAGTAATAATGCTGAGTTCATACACTTTAGATCTCTTATATTCAAACCACCACACTTCAAATCAAAGCACAAGGTTCTCCATTTGATTCAGTGGATACTTCTCTGACTTGGAGTTGAGCTTTTCCATAGAAACTTACCCAGCTTCTGAGTAATACTTTTCGGTACTTGTTTTGGCATACGGTAAAGAGAGCAGTAATATATGCACAAGCTCATAAGAGAAGATTTGATTAAGGTTAATCTGCCAGCAAAGGATAGCATCTTAACATCCCATTTTGAGATCTTTCTATCGATGGCCTGAAGGAGATTATCCCACATCTTGAGCCGTCCTTGATTATCACCTATTGGAAGACCAAGCTACAAGAATGGAAGCTTCCCAGTTTTGCAATGCAGTGTCTCAACAAAAGATTTCAGCAGAGATTGTTTCACATTAATTCCATAAAGCTCACTCTTGAAGTAATTGACAGAAAGGCCAGATAGCAGCTCAAACACCTACAGAATAGTCTTGATTGTCATCACATTTTGTTTTGTAGCATCCATCAGCAGTAGAGTATCGTCTGCATATTGAAGATGAGTGATGCTCAGTGATCCTATTTTTGCACCCTTTAGCATATCCAGTGAAGCAACTTTATTCAACAAGAGACTGAGGCCCTCCACAATAATCAGAAATAATAAAGGAGACAATGGATCTCCTTGCCTGAGACCACGCTGCAGTTTAAATTCCCCCGCACCGCTTCCATTCTAGAACCTCCAAGTAATGAACAAAGGATGGGATTACTACCTCAAGTGTTCCATCATTGTTTTATACACGATCATTCACATGATATTTTACGAGCAATTCAATGAAGTGACTAAGAAAATATTATATACGGATCAAACTTTTTAGAACAATGACGAAGAGCCAGATCACCTAATATACATAAAGCTCAAGATAGGATGATAAATACCATAATGAAATAGACCTACAAATATGCAGCAGTATGATATAAACCAACAAATATGTAGCAGTATTATAAGCACAGAATATATGAGTGATATAAACTAGCAAATAAGTAGCAGAATGAGATAAACCATCAAAGCAAAGCAGCATAGTAAATAGCAAAGCAAATAAGCAGTATAATGACATAAAACGACAAATTTTACAATATCACCAACATAAAGATTAGCAACAAAGCAAAGCAAAGCAAAAATAAAGATTAGCAGAATGAACCAGCAAAGCAACATAAAGATTAGCTGCAGGATCTCTCCGTAATTTTTCCATTATCTGTCTAAAAGTCACTGGAGCTTAGAGTAGGAGGGACCCAAACCAAGAGAAAGTAAGTTTCAAAATTAACAAAAATCAGAAGTGCAATCAACCAAGGATATTAGAGAGACGGGGATTGCAGGTTGTGACGCAAGTGTCATGTGCCCTTCTGCGCTTCGTCGCTTTTTTGTCTAGTTGTTGGAGTCGAATTCTATAATTACCCATTGGAGAGACGAGGATTGCAGGTTGTGACGTAGAACCCTCCATGGATGCACAAATCTTCTTCCTTGATGTCAGAATTAGGGTGCGCAAATGAATGAGAAAGAATAAAGGAGGAAGCTTGTATAAAAAGAAAATTACCGCCCGTCCAAAAAATGGGCGTATAAATCCCGCACAGTTGAAGGCAGTGTTCGAGAAAGCGCTAGGCGGACTCTGGGTGGCCAGGGCCCGTTCAGTGCCTAAGCGGCTTATTCGCCCGCCTAAGCGGGCTTTTAAGCGGCCTAAGCAGTAATTCGGACAAGACGGCGCTTAGGCGGCCTAGGTAACCTACTTCTCGAACAGAGGTTAAAGGGCATCCGTCCAAAATGTGGTACTATAAACTCCTGCTTTTTGAAAGCTCGAGACTCTTGCCGGACTGTGGATGCGCGAGGAGTTACATATTACAAAATTCAATCTCACACTTTGACATAAGAAAAAATTTGCCGAAGATTATACCTTGTTTGAGCCTGACCTGAGACATTGGACTGGGGTGTGGGGCTTGGGCTAAGCCATTTGTTTAAAAAAAAAATCGAGCAGCCCGAGCCTGACCCTTAATGGATCTACCCTAGCCCTAGACAAAATAGAGTCACACCAAGCCCAACCGGCTGCAGCCGTTGGCCAAGAAATTAGCCAGTCAACTAAATAAATATAGCCGGCAGATCGAATGGTCCAATTTATATGTGGTGCTTCTTTGTGATTTATGTTCTTCAAACTTCAATTCAAATAAATTTTGGCTCCTTACTCCAGCAGCATCTCTGATGTTCGTATTTCTCCATCCAGAAAACAAATTATTGGCGTGCGGTTCCTTCCATTCGAGAGTCCTATTTCGATTTACCATCTATTTTGTTTGAGAGGTGCTTCGGTTTATGGTAGAATGAGTGCGGTGTACATCACGAACGTGGCGGTGCTGGACAACCCGGCGTCGTTCTTGACGCCCTTTCAATTCGAGATATCGTACGAATGCGTCACTGCTCTCAAAGACGGTATTGGATAATATGGGTTTCTTCATTTTCTCTTCTCTGTATAATTTTGTTAATTCGTTCTGTTAGGAATCGCTAGGGTTAGTTAGACCCTTGGGAAACGGGAACGCATAGTCGCTAGGTTTAGTACTATTCTTTTGTGGGTGATTAATTGCCTAATACAATAGTTAACTAGTTCTGTTTCATTTTGGTGGGCAAAGAGCCGACTTGAGTGTGAAGGAATGGCGGTTTGATATGTAGACAGTGTTGTGCTAGGGTTAGTGACTCAATTTACCCGTGACAGGTTGTTTTACTAGATACCCCACATTTCTCGCTATTATAAACAGATTAGATCAAGGTCATGGTTCAAATTCCCCCAGCGATAGGGACATGAGCCTGTCACTTATCTCGCTATCATGGTTTGTGGCTATTGCAGTAGGGCATTGGGTTTAAGGTAGGGTTCCCTACGTTATCAAAAAAAGATTGAATCTCATTTACATCAATTAAATACGGAAACTGAAACCGTCAATTCTTATAGGAAATTTCTCTAGTATGAAGTTTGCCTTGGGGTGCCCAAGGTTTGTCCTTGATTAATGGTAGACTGGACCAAAAACAGGTAGCCTTTAGAACAAACATGTCCTAATGGGATGGAGGAAGTAGAAATTCTTTTCTGTTTGTAATACAGTCGTAATCTTTACTTTAATGGCCTTTCATCATTCAACTACTGGAGAAACTTGTGTTTAGAGGTGTTCAAAGTAGCGTTTCGAATTGGATAAAGTTTCATTTCTTGTTATTACCCTTTGCTGCCTCATAAAATTTTCCTCAGATTAGGGGGGGCTCAATGTCCCCCTCCGTTATCGATAAATACATTATTAATGGCCTCGCAGGATTGTTTGCACCTTGTGTCATCTACTCAAGCTATCTGTAGGCTCGTTATCATTTTGTAAACCGTTGGTTTCATATGAATAGATCCACTTTGTGTCTTGCTTTTTAACTAGCCTGTTCCATACTTTCTTAACTTTGTCCTGTGCAGATTTGGAATGGAAACTTATTTATGTTGGATCTGCTGAAGATGAAACTTATGATCAGCTTTTAGAAAGTGTTCTGGTTGGGCCAGTCAATGTTGGCAACTATCGTTTTGTTTTACAGGTAGAAGAAAATTTTTCAGTTTACTGAACTAGTCATATTCCCTTCTATATCCTTTTTTTTGTGGTAAGTCCCTTCTATATCCTTATGCATTTAATGGTACTTTTTCGTTGAGAAATCGTGACAGGCTGACCCACCGGATCCTTCCAAGATACGTGAGGAAGATATCATAGGAGTGACAGTACTTTTATTGACATGCTCTTACATAGGCCAAGAATTCATTCGCGTGGGATATTATGTCAATAATGACTATGATGATGAGCAACTGAAAGAAGAACCTCCCCAGAAAGTCTTGATTGACCGGATTCAAAGAAACATATTGTCTGACAAACCAAGAGTGACCAAATTTCCCATTAATTTTCACCCTGAAAATAGTGAGAATGGAGAACAACCCCCTCCTCATGATGCAGCAGAAGCAGATTCTCTCCAAGAACATTTACAGTCGTCACCAAATCATCTTTCAGAAGAAGCTCAAGAACAAATCCCTTCACTTGACCTGTTTGCTGAAGTGGATACTCCGGAGCAATCCATGGCTCCATCAGTACATCCTTCAGATAAAGAAATTCGCAACAAGTGATAAAGGTTTCACATCCTCTGTCTTTAGGTTGATGTCCTTCTCGGTTACATACACCGTCAAGTTAGTTTAGGTCTTGGCTAAAGTACTTCGCATGGTTAAATTTGGCAGGTTTGAGTGTACCCCTCCTTAAAGGGCATTCATTAGCTTCCCAGCAAACATAGTACCTGTGTGTGTAATTTGTACTATTTCTGAATATCTGTTGATTTTAGAAGTTTTATGAGAATATTATGTTTACTCCCTGATTGAATATGCACAATGTGTTTTCGAGGGGAGGGGTTTGGAATGTGTACAGTGAGGTGAGGTGGTACTGTGAGATTGGTGTGGCGGGTGAACCAGTGGCACGCATCTCACTGTATACTCCCCAATTCCGTTTATGAGATAGTATCAATTTAATGCATACGATCATACAAATTGGCTATTAGATTTTTATTTTACGTTTCGATTTTCAAAACTATCTATATCGATTTTGTTGTTGTTCGCAGTAAAAATTGATTTTGAGCTGATAAACCATGCATCATTAGTGCTTGATGCAGTTCGTTCTATTGAAGCGATTTGCTAAAAAAAAGTTCGTTCTATTGAAGCGAAGGAGCATAAGAAATTAAGAACTGGTAGAAACTTGAGAAAATAATAGAATATGGATTAAGACAACAATACAAGAGTCCGTTTTTTCAGGTGAAGTCTCGGAAAAATATTTGTTTTGCCGGCTCAGTCTTCCTGGCCTTTGTGCGGCTTCTTTGTGGATGGTCTTGATTTCTTCATCCTAGTTCCCTTTAAAGTATAGAAGAATCAAATTAAACTTGGAGCACATCAGAAGAGAAAACTTACGGTGCCGAACATTAGGTGACGAATAAATGAGTTATGTACCGAATTCTAATCAGGACCGTCGAGATTGTGATCCAACACTTATATCGGACGGTCAAAATTAGAATTCAATACATAACTTATTTATTCGGTACCTAATATTCGACACCGGAAGATTTTTCCACATCAGAAGCTAAAACATCATGTGAAATAGGGTCAATTCTAACTACCAACAAAAATAGGGTCAATTCTGTGCCCCTACCTGTCTTGACCTCTTCCTTCCTTTCTGTCGTCCTTTGTTCTTTATGCTCGTGTTGGCTGCCTTCTGTTAGTTTTGTTGTTTTTAGAACACATGAATCACCCAAAAACTTCAAACTAGTTTTTATAAATTATATCCATCAGTATGCTCCAATATGTATCACCTGCGGAAAAAAGATTGTGGTAGAAGGATCTTCAGATTTCTCTCCCTCGAGCTGTCCATCCTCATTAAGCATAAGCTTTAGCCTCCCTTCTCTGAGTAATTTCTCGGAACGGGCATGTCTCTGACGAACAACATCGAACACATAAGAATTGGGAAATACCACACGATTATGACAAATGTGCATTGGAATGGAACTATGGGTCAGTTTATCTGTCGAATAAAAATATTCTTGCCTTGGAATTTAGGTGTGCCTTTAGAGTCTCCTCGGATAAGCACACAATCCGAGGGCACCATCTGCACTTGAAAACTGATTTGTACTTTAAGATACAATCATTCACATCAACAGGATTATCAATCTTCACCGGGCAGTCCGCAGTTGTAGCAACTATATTATCTCCTTCACCATGAGATGCCGTTCCAATCATATTTTGTTTGCCCGTTTGAGCAGCAATATCATCATCACTTGTAGGTACACCTGCAAAGATCACTTCAGTAACGATAACAACAAGGAATGACGAAGTACAACTTAGTATACCGCTTCACATTTTACCAAATAGGTCGAACCATTATTGATCCGCATCTGAAACAAAAACAAGAAGTGATAACTAAGTAGAATGCCAGGCCATTATTGTCCGTTTGAGCAGCAATATCATCATCTTAAAATTGGTCGAACCATTTTAAGGAGTTCAGGTTATTTCATCCTAAAATCTGAAGGCCAGGAGTTGGGCATGTAGGTGCTTCGCACCAAATTTTGATATTTCAATAAAATCAAAATTTTGAATTAAAAAAAAGTAAGTAGAATGCGCGAGCATTGGACTCGAAATGGGTGTGGCAAAAATTTGTCACGCTTCTCCGAGGAAAATATGGAATAAAATGTAAAAAAAATATTTCTTGTTAATGATCTGAAGATCAGAAATGGCCAAATCTTGAAGTTGAGGTTGTGGCATATACAAAGATGTTCATTCACCTTATGTACTCAATCCAACACCGGAAAAGTGGTATCAGAGCACATACAAATAGAACAAACTCAGATGCTGAACATACATCCGAACAATGAGTGTAATATTCTGAAACGATAGAAATGAAATTCAGACTTTGTGTAATATTCGAGCTGTGTTACGTAAAACATTTATTTTCTTAAGTAAGTTCATACTAGTCAGAACATCGGATGAGGATTCAACTTTCTCTAATCTAATAAACAGAAACAAGGTCCGAAGCCAAACTGACCTGATGAGTCAAGATTTACTTCATTTGCCGAACTATTCTCGCTTTCATAACCTGAACTCATAAATGAAATATACAAATATATGAAAAAGATCAAGGATATGTCAAAATTCACTGAATTGCTGACTTACACACACCAGAAGAAGCTTCTTCCTTCTCCAGCATATCAACAGAAACATTTGATTCTTCTTCTTCATCTTCCTCCCGGTATTCTTCAACTTCTGAATTGGAGATATCAGCCTCCACTTCAGAACCAGAAGAAGATGAAGACTCTGACGGCGCATCCCGACCACCATGCTCAAGCCTGTAGAATCTTCTTTTTATCATTTTTATTGCTCCCTTTCAATAACTGCACAATGGTAAGTGAAAATCAGATTTCCCGGCACTACAAGTTCCAGCAATTTCCAAATTGGAGTAATGACGGTTTGCACACACTGTTCATTTAGGGGCTCGAAGCATTAGCTTCCCCTGTATACTATTCAAAACAGAATGACTACGTGAATAATCTAAAAATTAATCCTTTCTGAAAAAGTTTTAACCTAATGGGAAATAAATCCATACGAAATTCGAAGCAGCGTGATGAGACACGGAGATTATCAGTATACTAATTGAAAATTACTCGGGAGCGGAGACAAATTGACGAACAAAAAATGCTATAGCGTAAAACTTTAACACGCATTATAAATTCCAGACATCTATAAATGCTTGAAACAAATAAAAGGGAATCGGTTACTAATCGAAGAAGTACATATGCATATACAGAGAGATACGGAAAGATATAGAGAAGACCGGGAAACTGGTCGCGAAGCTTCAGTGCCGTACTCAGCGGAAGCCGAAAGGGAAGAAGGGTTTTAGTTTCACGCTCTTAAAAAAAACGAACTATATATTAAAGAATAATGCTCTTTTACACACTTTTATCAGTCTCTCTACTTAACCATCATAATAAAATATTAAAAAATAAATATAATTGTACGTGTGGTTGTCATATAAAGGGATTTATGAAGTGTGTCAAAATTGAGGGTACATGTAGCATTACTTTATATTAAAATTTTTAATTATATATGGGTCCGTTTATTTGCGGGAATTACCCGTCATTATGTGGTATTCGCTTGGGATTAGCCCGTAATGTCATGTTTACTACACACAAAAAAAAACAGTGGTCAAATTGGGTTATGATATTCAAAACCGGGTCGCGCGTGTTTTTGGTATTAACTTAGGATCCAGACCCAAAAAATAATGCCATAAAAAATGTGGTATTGGACTAATTCCACTTTCTCCCTTCATATCCACCCTTCAATATTCTCAGAAATTACATCTATTTGTCATCACATTTAAATCTTCCACCCAAACACATTTCCACCTAAAGTTGCAGGACGATATACAATCTTAGTTCGAAGACGGGCCCTAAAAATTCAAACTATTTTTTTATAAGCAATTTGATTTATATTAATTTGAAAAATATTTACATAATTACATCAAATTTTTCGCCTCCTTCAGTTACAAAAACTTTTCTCATCTCCAACCGTTGCCGCTAGGAATCGCCCTTGTCTTTGGTGCCGGCAACGATGTCTTTCGGCCTCCTGATTTTGGGTTACAATTAAAGGTGCGACCCTGTTTTCCAGTTTCGAAGTTCAAACTTCATACTCGCTTTCTTCGTCAAATTCGAAGGTAAATCTTGTTGACTTTAGTTGAATTTATGTATCCCGCAACTCGTACATACGACGTGAATTCTTTTTCATGTGTATTTATCAAATTATGTCTTAGTTACTTTTCGATTTTTTATACTCTCCTTTGTACGTTTAGATGAAGAATTATGTGAAGGGTGATAGTAAATTGATTGCGTTATGGTATCTCGATAAAATGTCTGAATACGACCAACCTGATGAAGATGCTCCATTGAGACGACAAACGCGTTCAACACCCCTAATATATAGTCTTAATTCAAAGAGGCAAAGATAGTCTAATTTTGTAGATAGAATGACAAGTGGATCAGCATTAGAGTGCTTTAACAATCTTAGAATGCATAAGGAAATATTTAAGAGACTTGTAGTAGACCTTTTGGTATAAGAGGGAGGATTAAAGGATAGTAGGTACGCATGTGCTACTATGCAGACTGCAATCTTTCTGCGTTTACTGGGGAATCATCAGAAAGTTAGGATACTTGGAACAGATTTCGAAAGAAGCTCTAAAATGGTTAGCAAATTTTTTCATAGGGTGTTAGAAACCGTTCTTAGACTAGCAAGTCATTTCCAAGGCACACTCATACCTGTAAGTGAAGGATGTACCGATGGAAGATTCAAATACTTCAAGGTATTACAATCCTCAACAATTTATTCCCTTCACTAAACGTTGTTGGATAGTGTTAGGGTTAATGTTTCTGAATGATCCTAGGACTATTTGGATGGTACGTACATTCCCTGTCATGCAGTTTTGGATGATTCTGCAAGATACAGAACGAGAAAGGATCACATTACATTTAATGTTTTTGGTGTGGTGGACACCACTTGAAAGTTTGTGTACGTAACCAGCGGTTGGGAGAGATCTACCGCAGATAGTAGGATATTGTATGAGGCATTGACTAGGGATCCTAGCTTCAAGGTGCCACAAGGTAACTGATGTTCAGTTGATGATACACAATTCACGTATGAGGTTTTGCTTACTTGTTCCTAACGGATCCCTACTGTAGGTAAATATAACCTGTGCGATGGTGGGTATTCCAATGCTGAGGGTTTCTTAGCACCTTATAGATCCACCAGATATCATTCGAAGGAATGGGGTAATAGTAACAGACGTTCACAAAATCCGAAAGAGTTATTCAATATGAGACACTCTTCTGCTAGGAATGTTGTGGAGAGAGCATTTGGGATACTAAAAAAAAGGTTTACAGTCTTGTGCAGTCCAACATTCTATCCATTGGAGACTCAGAACAAAATAGTGATAGTATGAACACTATTGCACAACTACATTATGGGTCAGCAATATACGGATCCATTGCTTTAAGACGACATGAGAGAGAGCGCAAATTCTGATACTGACACTACGGAAGCAGAAGAGTATGTTACTCCAATGGGAACAAGTTCAGCATGTACTCAGATGAGGGACACTCTAGCTGATGAACTGTGGAATGAGTTTATAAGTACTCAGTAGTCTTCATTGTGTTATGT